>LGSN01000057.1:0-124648 GCA_001314375.1 Phytophthora podocarpi
TATATAATCTAAACTGTGCCAAAAAAACGGGGGTCCTAATGATTTGGCGCGCACTGTAATACTCAGGAAGTCGTGACGCAAATGCAGTAATAACCACTTGCGTAAGCCGCTTGCAGCGCGAGTTCTTCTTCGCCATTTTCGAATTCGCGCCGAAGACTCAGACAAAACCACACCCTCCTCGATTTCCAGTATAAGATGCGATTGATCGAGACTCTGTTGGCGGCTGCGGTTGTTCTTTTCGTGAGCAGCGACAACCTCGCTACTGCTACCAAGGCCAGTACCGCGAAAAACGGACTCTACGCAGAGCTCTACAGCGTCGAAGACGGTGTTGTCACGGACAAGATGCGTGTGCCTCTCGGCGACGTTGACCAGTACAAACCGTCCGACTTCAAGAAGATGGAGAAAACGCTCAAGACGAACCAGGAGGAGCGAGCTGCCGTCCGTCTTCCCAGAGGCTTTGATACTCTAGTCAAGGGCTTCGAGCGTTTTGTCGGCTTCTTTAAGAGGGGCAACCGTCGGCTGCGTATCGAAGGAGCCTAAGCCAGCCTCGAATTTGTTTCCAGGATCGCTTTTTGAGTTGGCAGTCGTAGGTCTCGCAGGAAAGGCTTCGAACGAAACGACGACTTTTCGGGTAAATTAAATAGTTTCACAATTCTGGCGTTTTCCTTCAAACCACCACGAAATATCAATGACCTAGCAGTGGTGTGGTGTTGTATGGGGTGGAACTCACCGAAGATCACACCGACTGCGTATCAAAAGCCCTGAGTGTGTTGGGACTTCCGATCTTGATCTTACTTATATTAATACATGCAGTGGTATGGACGATTGCTTGCTTTGTATGGGTTGATATTGATTGGTTTACTTACGTAACAAAGCAAACTACCTGTACTTCCGAAGTACTACCTACTGTAATATCCTATCCTAGTAGCCGCTCGACCAGTCCATTTGATACAACACCGGGTTCCCTTCAAAGCGGCGGTCGAGGTTCTTCACGAAGACATCAGCGACGTCCTCCGGGAAAACAGAGCCGGCGATGTGTGGTGTCACAATCACCTTCGGGTGCGACCATAGCGGGCTCTCCTTCGGCAGCGGTTCCTGCTCGAAAACGTCCAGCACGGCCTTCGACAGCAGGCCCTTGTCTAGCGCGCTAACGATCGCTTTCTCCGAAATGACGTCGCCGCGACCCACGTTGATGAAAACCGGCTGCTTCTTACGGCAAACCTTGAGCGTGTTCTCGGTCAACAGGTAGCGAGTCGCACCCGTACTAGGTAGCACATTCACCACGTAGTCGCTCTGCTCGAGCACCTCACTCAGATCAGTCAACACGCGGTCAGCACTCGAAGCTAGCGCCTTCCTGTCTCCGTCACTCACACGGCGCTTGAATCCGACCACCTGGAACCCGGACGCCTTGAGCGTGCGTCCGATCTCCTGACCGACTTCACCGAGGCCGAGGATGCCGATCGTCAGCTGCCGGAACGAACGGTACTTAAGGTCCCAGCGACCGAATACGCGCTTCCCCTGGTACTGCTTCGCCTCGAAGAGCTTGCGTTCAATCGCAATCACGTAGCCGAACACGAACTGAGCCAACGCCGTCGGCATAATCCCGCCCGCACGTGAGACCGTGAAGCCCGGGTCGGCTGGAGCATTGGGGAACTGGTGATACGAGTCCACTCCGGCGTATGTGCCCTGTACCCACTGCACCTTCTTCAGCAGGTGCTGCAGCTCGAACGGCAGGTTCGTCTTGGGAGCGAGCAGTAGTGGCGCGGCCATGTGGGCGTCCATGAAGAGCACCTCGGCGTCCTCTAGAATCCGCTGCTGCTTGGGGTCGAGCTTCCACTCGGGTGTGGTCGGAGTGGCGTTGCCAATGAAGCCCTTGGGCTGGTGGTTGTTGCTGGTATTCGGAGGGCACACCACAGGCATCGGCAGGTCCACGATCTCGAGCTTGGACGACTTGTACAGTTTGGCCGCAGGGGACGAAGCCGTGGACGACGAAAGCTGTTGGCGCACGGCGTCGCCGATGCCGGGGATGATGGAGACGACGGGGATCTGGAACTTGTTGTTGGTCATCTTAAAAAGATGGCAAATTGGGGAATGAGCAATGGAGACCTACTGGCTGAGAAATGCCCGGATCGCTATGCTTCATTCGCCGATCGCTTCATTTCTGAAGTTGTAGTTGTGCAGAAGTGACTGACACAGTGTTATTTCTTCAAAAATGAATATGGTAAAACATGAAGTTATACAGAGAATAGCATTTGAAAATCAGCAATCTAAATACATTAAACTTGCTGAAACCGATTCTGAATTCCGATCACATTTCTCGGGATATTCAGCTTAGATCGGCTTAGTCGTGGTGCTACAGAAGGGGCAGGCCGCGACCAATCAAACGGATTCGACGCGGCGCGTCAGTGCAGAAAGTGACGTCGCAAAGGCTGCCAATCAAGAAACATCGTTTACTACATGTGTATTTGAGTCTTCGGTTGCTTGCTCCACCCTTGTAAATTTCCCTACAGCTGGACAACCAGGTACAGAGTGCCAACTTGACGCCCAACTTTGAAATCGGTGTCCTTGAAAAACTCGATCCCGCAGCCGCGCCATCTCCGTGTCACGCCGACGCACTTTGTCCTCGAGACTTGCTACACGTTCCGTCTCGTGAGTGAGAAGCGCTTCCTTTTGTCGTGCGAGATCCCTCTCATGCTGCCGAATGCGAACTTGCTGCTTGCTGTGGTCAGACTGCAGCAAAGCGTGAGCCAAGCGAGCATCCTGAATCTCGGTCTGCCAGATCTGGCTGTTGAGCACCATGATCATACTGGATAAGAGTACACAACTGCGGATGCGGCAGCTAGCCGTGCTCATGTTAAGTTGAAAGGAAACTCTACCGGTCAAGACAAAAAGCGAAATTGATAACATTCTGATGGGGTAATTAGTCAACACCAGCACAAGTGGGTGAGTGTTCTTGATATTGGTCGAATAGCCGAAGGAATAATGATGCAAGACAAAACACTGGCTTTCCGTTTGACATCTTTGAGCTTTCAGGTTTTCCTAAAGAGTCAACCTTTTCAATTTAACGAGATTTACCACGATGCTCCATAATGAGCTCCACCGCAAAATCAGGGGCGCGAGTGCCACGGTAGATTTATCGCGGGTCAAATGCGGGTCAGGTCAGATTTTACTTGGCGGGTGCCACTTTGTCCTTGCCTTGGTCTGAGCTACATGTAATAGTTTTCCTACGCCGGATGGGAGGGCCCGAACGTCAGGAACGAGGACAAATGAACTGCCGCTTTTTCCTCGTGGTCCGTTGAGCGAGACGCGCCAGTGGATTGAAATCGTAGACGCTCGATGAAGTACCAAAAGCTTCACTGCTGGTGGTGGGTTCAAAAATCGGCAGCATATTACCGGTGTTTTTGCCATCGTCGTAGATTGCAGGAGCTGCGGTGGTGGTGTCACTCGCGGCTCCAGTCAGCTACATGTACAGTGCCACCGCTGCTCGCGAGAAAAAACGACCAGAGCTTGGACGAATCGCATCTTTCTTGACAAACCCACGAGATTTTGCTCTCCTGATGCTAACATAGTCACCGACATGCCGAAGAACTCAACGAGTATTTTTCAAGCAGCGTTTGATCACTCTGACTCAGCACAGATACTTCGAGTAGATTGATTGGACATGTTTCGTCTAGTGACTTTAATTTCCACCACCGAGGGATGGTATTATTATTTTACTTCTAACATGTAGGGAGCAGGATCGAATTATTAATAGTCATGTTTTTCATCTGCTACTCGTCAAGAAGATTTTTATTAGTACTTACTGGTAGAATCTTTATGTGTAAGCTTGGTGTAAGCCGTCGCTGGAAGGCCACAGCTCTAAAGATATGCCGGAGCAGAGGCGCGTGTGTGCGCTGCTGCACACGGCGCTAGCGGCCAAGTGCGTTCTTGTTCACTCTACTTTGCAAACCCTATCGACGCGTTACTTAACCCTGTATTTGCAATTACCAGGGGCCTGGACGTATTGATCCCCCTATCGGTGGAGAGCTATAATCGCTACCTGGAGGCACATTCGACGGAGGCAGCGTCTCCACTCACTCGGTTCAAGCTCCCGGTGCCTGGAAATGGGACTAAATCGTCGCATTTATTGGTGTTAGTGGGCAATTCCAAGAATTTGTGGAATCCATTTCTGGACTTTGTGCAGCATGAAATGCAGCAGAATGACGGGCGAGTGTTGAACGACCCGGTGGATCGATACGTCAAACAGACAGTGAACAACTCGCTGAGCGAGTTGGCGGCTTGTTACAAGGATTTTGAAGATGCAAAGGTGATCAGAAAAAAAAAGTGAAATTATTCATTGGGTTCGTAGGTGGGGACACTAAAGTTGTGTGGCAGGTGTACTGGGTGGCGGATACGGAGCCGGGCAAGATGATTCTGGCGCAGAAGATGGCACTTGCAGCTCGAGCAGTTTCGCACTGTCCGGTAGGTTTAAATGTTCCGTTTTGAGGAATTGCTGGTGTCGAAGTCTGATTGTTGGTTTTGTTGGTTTGGTGGCGTTTTGTAGCCGTCGCAACTTTGCCTGCATCCGGTGCTTGGGCCATGGATGGCGTTCCGCTGTGCGGTGGTGTTGGATGTTGAGGGTGTGGATGCTGTTGGTAGTGGTGAACGTTCGAGGGAGGGACAAGTTGCTCCCATGGTCCGTGAGGAAGAGAGTGCAGTACCCCAGTCGGACGTGTGCTCACACGACGAAAAGTTGCATGAACTACTAGCTGCACAGATGGAGACGGCGTTCGCTCAGAGTGCTGCTACTCCGAGGAACGGGAGTATCCCGCCGGAGACGTGGCGCGCCTGGGCTCTGCCTCGCTTGTCGCTAGCTCCTAACCACCCAGAAATGTACTCTTCCGAGCAGACCCTGTACCACTACACGAAGGACCTGCGTATCCTCGAGCGAACTATGCGTGCGCGTCGAGATAAGTTGTGCCTGGATTTCGTCCTCTCGCCTCCATTGGAGAAGGTTATCGAGTGCCGTCGGTTATTGCAGCAGGTTCTTTACGAGATTCGTGATCGTTTTCTCGATGGTATCGACGCCATCTTGCTTAGTGCTGGGCTGGACACCTCGATTTTGTCCGAAGCTAGTGATCAAGACTTTACTGCAGACGACAACGACGAGTTTAAGGCCATTTCACTCGACACGACAGCGAGAGCGTGCCCGATCCTACGTTTTCGCCACGCACTGACAGTCCAGGCCGATCCAGCGGCACAGGACGCCGTTTTTGCGGCCAACATCTTCAAACGGCTGGAAAACGTGTCAATTGAGCAGCATCACGTGTTGCGTGTTACTCTGGATAATCTACTGAAGAATTCTTCCGAGGTAGCGCGACTGTTGTGTACGTGTGATCCGATGGAGCTACGCAACTCGTTAGTTATCTACGAGGCGTTGCGAGAAGCAGCGAAGCGCGGTGTCAAACATCTCGTAACTGGAGATGCTGCTGACGAGGTGTTCTGCGGCTACTCCTTCTACCACGGGATGACCGAGGAGGCTTTAAGCAAGTATCGCGAGCGAATCACCGCCACCATGCAGTTCACTACGGCCAAGCTCGCGAGAGAACTTGGAATTGAGGTCATTAGTCCGTTTCTCGATGCTCGCGTCGTGGCTTTCTCCAAAACGCTCAGTAAAAGCGACATGGTAGGGGAACGTACTCCAGTGCCTCGTGACGGCGCACAAGGTGTACATGGCAAGTTGATCCTGCGCCAGGCGTTCCCTGAGAGTTTCTCGCAGTGGCGAGCTAAGGAGCCCATCGAGTCTGGATCTGGCACCACGCGACTGCGTCTCGGGTACTTCGATTCGCATTGGACGGAAAAAGAGTTTGCCGAGCAGCAGCGTGTTATCTTCCGAGGGCACCGCGTGTATATCCGCGACCGAGAACACGTGTATTTCTTCCAGGCTTTCTTGCATGCCTTCGTTGGAGACCTGATGAACGTACCGCGACAGAGATTTAATGAATCCTCTCACATGGTGGAAACCCACGGACAAGAGGAGACTGCGGACATTCCGAACGTGTTTTGCCCTGGATGCGGCTTTGAGCTCTCGCACCCGAAACAGGATTTCTGCGTGACTTGTGGCTGCTGGCCGACGTGCATCTCGCCAACCAACGACACGCAGGGCTACGCAACTCAAGCTCTTGCCAAGCTCAAGAGTGAGAAGCAGCGTCTACTGCAGCATTAGCGGTAAACGACGTGGAAAGCCAATTGAAAGATCCAAGTATGGACTGCAGCAGCATTGTTCAGTGATGAGGACAGCATTAACGAGACCAAGTTGTGACCAGGCTAGTTGGGTGCTTTACTAGTTCGTTCAACTGATTTTTTGCTGGTTAATATGAACATCTCCACCGTTGGCACTAGCATGAATTTAGTTCCTATCAATGTCATACCACGCCGGGAGGTCTCTCTTCATTTCCGAACTTCCTCCCCAACTTCACTTGCTCTAAAATGCAGTCGTGGGTCGTTTCTGCCGTTCTGTTTGCATTTGTGTTGAGTGACTACTGCACGACCGCACAGAACGATGGGGTGTTGATCTTCTGGGGCGACAAGAACTTCAAGGGCGAGAAATGGGACTTCCACCGTTCGCTTGACGCTCAGTACTGCTACAACGACAACGTGGGGAAGCCGTCATCGATCACGTGGAAGCGCCAGCTGCAGACTGGCAAATTCGACGGCAAGGCCAAGATCGCCTTCTACACAAAACACGACTGCAAGGGCACGTGTCGTTCCTGGCTTACTACGGAAAAGGACTTCCCCACGAATCTGGCGCTGGACGGCATCGACAACAAGATCAAGTCGTTCATGATTTGGCAAACCAGTAAAGACGCTGAAATTCGCGTCCATGACGCCCGGGCTCTGCGTCGTACTGAAGAGTAAGAGGTTTGGTCAGGTCGATCTGACTTCGACTTGCGCGATTTCATTCTACTGTAGCCGTCAATGAACACGTAGTCTTGCAGCACGTTTACCCCTCGTCTACAAAATATACGCAATTCAAAGCCATCGTCCATCACGTGAGTCCGACGGCAAATCCAAGGTCACCTTCTACGACTTCGAACTGCGAGGGTTCAAGGATTGCGCAGCACCCGAGAAGAAAAAATATACATGGTGGGTTTCAGGATTTTTGATACAGATCGCTGTGTTTCACAGAATCCCCACTAATGACACCAGCATATACTACAGGATCTCTACAGTGAACAAAACTCCTCGCGAGATGTTTTCCTCATTCTTTTTTGCTCAGGCTGCTACAAACGTTACGCTGCATGTAGATGACACGTATTGGTTCCATTGCCATGGTTGTATTGATGGCAGTATTGGGTGGAAACCTGTTGCACGAACGCACAGAGTGGCGTACTTGGCGTACGGACACTTTGGGATTCCGCGAACTTCACTGGCGAAAAGTTGCAGATCCATCGATCGCCCATCCTGACTATAGGGGGTTGGCAATGCGTGTCGAACTATGCAGTTCTCAATATAAACGTTGGAGTAGTTTGTACAGATAACAAATGGTTCTCTCCGCTTCGAACGTACTGGAAGGAAAACACCACTCAAGCAGACAACACACCCCTTGATCATCCTAAAGTGAAGGTTTTCGTGTGCAAAACCTTTCGCAAGTTCTCTGTTTCGTGAGTGTCGTCGAAGTATTCGCTGGAATATATTCCGAGTGTTCAATGCACAGGCATTATCCCTGCGAAGCCAGCTTCAGCTTACACAAATCTCCTGACGCAGCAGCCAAAGCTTGCAGGTAGTCAGCACATCTATTCGGATCCTGGTTGTTGAAGTTGAACGCTCCTGTTCCCGACTAAGTCGGCCAGTCGGTGGCGCAGATCTACTAGGGACGCGAAGGGGTGCGACGCCTTAGCCGTACAGTAGCAGTGCTCAAGTCGCCGCTAACGACGCTAAGAGACGACGTTGCAATCATGACGGGCTCCTTGATGACGATGCCCATGCTCATTGTGAACATGGGCGCCGAGATGATCTACGTGCTGGACCAGCGCCTCAAAGCCCAGAACATCCCTCGAGACAAGAGCTCCAAAGGTATACCCCATTGTGGTCATTGTCGGTGGACGTGTCCCCTCTAAACCGTTATCTGTCGTCGACAGTGCTCGAGGACATTGTGAAGACCATGCACAACGAGACGTTCATGACGGAGCTCTTCAAGCCGCACCGCATGTACTCGAACGTATCCACGCGCCAGATCTTCGACCGTCTCGCGCACTCGTCCATCATGCGTCTCAACGCCAACAGCATGGACAAGGTGGCGTGCTTACAGACAGGACTACTACACTTACTCCACAGTTGCTTGAGCGTTGACATTGTGTCGTGTTTCTGCTGTACGTAGCTCTACGATCTCATGCGCATGGGGTTCAAGTACCAGGTGCTATCGTGCTCGTCGGCCGACGAGTTGCTGCAAGTGACCATGAACCACCTCGCGAACACCAAAAACCTCGTGGACTCCGTTGAGGTGAAGCGCCAAGTGGACAAGACCATTCAGCTCACCTCGGAGAACTTCAGTAGCATGAACCCCGCGGACTTCTACATGCTCAAGCAATATCTCTGTCGCTTCTTCCAGGACACGCGCATCAAAGTGTCGCTCTTCCTCCAGAACGGCATCCAGGGGATGGATGGAACGCTGGCCATCCACTACGAAGGCTTCACGGCGACGGGCGGAAAGGTGCCGGGCACCACACGCTACTTCGACACGTCAGGTCATGTCGAGGAAGAAGACACCTTCCCAATTGCCAGTGCTGAGGGGTCCGTAGAGGCTCCTGAAGGCTCTGTGCTTGAGCGTGGCCAGCTCAACGCCCACTTGGGCTTCAACATGTACGAGGCCGACTCCAAAGACGGCACGGGAGGCTTCTCACGCTCGACACGCCAGCTCTTCGCTGACAGTAAACTCCGCGGCGCCGGCGCGAGTGCGAAGGGTCCGGACACTCGCAACCACCAAAAATCATTCAAAGCCACTGCCGCCGACGGACTCAATCTGCTCGCAGATCTCGTGGGCAAGTCAGCATCCGCGAAAGACGTCGAAGGCGACAATAAAGCGTTGCGCATCAACTTGTTCCCTGACGACCCATCCAAACAGGGGACCGAAGGCGACGACGAGGATGATAAAGAAGTCCCCACCATTTGGATCGACGCTGCGAGTGACCGCAAGACCTCCACCGACGCGATACTACGGGACTTCAAGATCGACGATGATGGTGCCAAGCGCGACGGCAAAGGGGGTGACGACCTGCTTGATCTCATGGACTCGACCGGCTGATGACAATGGAGCTTCGAAACCTGCCGATAGTAGCTCCTATATACCTGCGCACAACAACCCGAGTTTTGCACGAACACACATTGCACGCGAAGACCAGGCTCTTACTTATTTTGATCCAGCTCTGCATTTTCCCTTTGTCAGAATATCTGCCTCACCTCGGTGCCTACGTACATGACTCTTTCGACACTAAACAACACCGAAAGTCGAGATGAGGAACTCTGTCGCCAGTCTCACATCATGGTCACTCTCACCTAAACGATTTTTTTTCAGCCCCCTTCAACCGCTACGATAGTCGCGTAGTCTGCAGGCACTTCATACACTTGTACGCTCTGGCACCCGCGGGCAGGCTCAAGAGCGTGTTGCAATTCTTGCATCGCATCATTTCTTGGGCTGTACGCCGCACAAAACAAAACAAACGCGTAAGAATGTGACGCGTTCAGCAGCATAGTACACTTAACCAAACTTACTTGTAGTCGTTGACAACTTGGAGACCCCATGGCACGACGGGCACTTGACAGCGGACGCGCCATTCTTGACGATCAAGTGCTTGCCGCAGTGACCACAGCTCACCACCTTAGTGTCCCGCACATCGATACCTGACATAGAGGGGTCCTTTGGCAAACTCGCCCCGGATTCCACCGAGCGCACCGACGACGCCGACGATCTTTTATTCTCGCTGCTAAATGCTGGTATCACCGACTGGCTCGTCTTCTTCACAGCAGCAAGTTGGAGACAGTGTGGGCACACAATCTCTGAAGGTCCTAGACCATCGGGAAGTTCTAGCACATTGTTGCAGTTGACACAGACGAAGTCTTGACCCTCAGCAGAGGAGACCGTACGCAGGACTCCACCATTGTTGGTGCCGTTATGCTCCACAACAGAAGGAAGCGTGTCAACTGCCGTAGACGAGCTATCGGACGCGACCGCAATGGCCTTCTGGCAGTATGGGCAAGGCACCACGCAGAGATTGGCTTGCACAGGGGCATGCACCACTTGACGGCAGTGGAAGCAACGCGTCGCGCATGTAGTTTGCTCACTGTCTCGGAATGAGCTGGTGCTTGAGGCTTGCAGCATCGGCACGTGTCCTCCTAAGATTCCTACCTGGTTCGCTTGTTCTAGCGCACCCTCCTCCCCAAGCAACATCAGCATACTCAACGCATACTTGCGCCATCGTCGCCACTTGCTATCTTGCGCAAATGTGACCAAAATGTCCACCAGCTTCTCGTAGTCGACATGTTCGTACAAGGAGTTGCGAATCTTCGAAGATGAGCAAAATCGCCGCAGTAGTGTGAACAATACCGACACATCCAGGTCGTCTCCAAACGCTTCCCAGTTGAAGAGCGCGTGCAGCACTCCAGCCACGAGCCATGAGCTTCGTGCAGGTTCCTCCTCCACAGGCTGATCCTCACGTTCCACAACCCGGGAAAGAATCACACCAACAGCGATTTCCAATAGAGCCACCACACACTCCATCGAGTACATGCTTGCCTTCAGCGAACGGAACACTTGTTCCCTTAGTAGAGTCTCAAACTCTTTCTGCCCGTCATCACCCAGTGTAGCCACCGCGATGTCGCTATGGAAGAAACTCTTCAACCCTTCACATGAAGCAAGGAAGAGATCGGACGATTCGTGGCCACTTACAAAAGTGGTCAGTGTCTTGGTGTACACACTCATAGTGCTCCTGAATAACACCTCTTTGTCCTCGGTTTCTAGCAATGACTCTTCTGCAGATACAAGTGCTGCTTCCAAAAAGGGAAGTCCAGATGCAAAGATCAAGCAGAACTTTGCCCTGAGTTCTGGGGTCACAAGGTCATCACTGGTTGAAAAAACGGACGGGAACCAATCCATCATGGCCAGGATGTGCTTCATCAGCAAAGTCTCCTGGAACACCCGTTCACGATAAGCGCCCCCACGGGAAAGTAGGAAAACCAAAAGGCAGAGACCGCAGGCAACTTCCAAGTCCGTGTTCCGACCGTCGGAATCGGCACCAAGTAATTTTGCTGTCAACGCAGCTTGATCATCGCTTAAGTTACCGCACACCATTTTGAAGCCGCGCGCCAAGCTTGAGAGGAAGCCCTCCGTCTCCATCAGAGCGGATTTGCCAGCAGGTCCACACTCCACAACAGCATTGAACGTCTCCAGCATTTCGGCCACACGCTCTGAGCCTTCCTCGCTGTCGTCCTCGTCGTCATGCTTCATCACGGTTTCCAGCAGAATTTCTACGCCATTACAAGCAACAAGCCGAGGGACTTCGTGCACGCAAAGCTGCTTCAGTAGATGGCGTGTTTGATCAACCACCTCTGACAACGGTTCCAATGCCTTCTTTTGCTCGTTGAGCACAGAAACCATCTTTTCGATAGCGTTCTGATGCACAAGCGTGGAGTGGAATGTACTTGACCGAACCAACACGGCAAGAAAGCGGGTGATGGCCAACAAAAACTGCTCCCTGAGCTTCCTCTCTTCTGCGTCCTCGTTCGCGTGCTCGAATTCGTTGCCCTCGTCCTCTGCTAACTCCAGCAAATATGCAGACACTTCCTCAACGATCTCCATACAATCACTAGGTAGCGCATCAAAATCGGTGACCTCAAGAAACCCTTGCAGCAATTTGCATCGCTTGAACAGCCCCTCTGGGTTCGTCTTGATGTCAACATCAAGAAGTTGTTGTCCCAACTCCAGCAAGAACGCGGTCTCGCGTTGGACCGAAGGGGCTTGCAATTGCTCATAAAACTTATCCAAGATGGCTGGGTCTCTCACTCCATCGTGCAGGATTTTCACAGCATTTTCTTGGTGTCGTTCCGTACCCTTTTGCATCCAGTAAACTAGCGACACGGCACCATCCACAGCAATTTTCTCCATCTGTTCCGCATCGAGAAGTTGGCCATTCTTGAGGAGTAGCGTCAGAGCAAGAACGCCCACAACGGATGTACGCGGGTCGAAGTCTACAAAGAAACCTATCAACATTGACACCAACGTGCTTTTCTCTTCTGCTGACAAGCCAGACTCTTCATCATCGAGAATGTCGGGGTGTGAGAATACGATATCAATCAGCTTACGGGCAGCCGTTACCTTCACTGATGGTCGCTTCGCTACCACCACCACACGGAACACCAGGCGTACGTTAGCGTTTTCAATCAGATTAACCCACAACGGGCAAGTAGCGAAATCTGACTCGACGAGGTTGAGCACAATTTCCTCAGCCGTTTCAGCAACCTCATCAACGGGGGAAAGAATGTTGCCCAAAATTGTGTGCGGTAAAACTGCACGGTGGTCATACAGAGTCTTGCGGAACTCCAACGGGTCACTAGACAAGTGGATAAGAATGCGCCCGAGGTCCTGGGCGATCAGCTGCCGCGCGGGCGATGAGTCTGCGTAATCGTCGGTTGTGGCCTCATATGCGGTCACTAACGCATCCAGTGCATCGCCAGTCTCCAGAATGAGCAAGCGAATTCGGCGTGAACGTGCCAGCAGATCCAGAAGCTCAAGCGCTCGGGTCACGACGTACTCGTGGCTTTCCTCAGTTTCCTCTTCAGCCTCCTCCAACTCTGCATCTCCTTCAGTCTTTCTTAGACTCTCCCGGACAGCGTTATCCCGAAGCAGCTCGAGCAGAGAAATGTGAACGCCAGCGCTAATAACCAGATTGACAATAGCATCGTTCGCCATCGCAACGCCACCTTGCTCGTCATCTTCCTCGAATTCTTGCGGATCTTTAATCAGCTCTTTCAAAACGGCAACGGAATCATCAAAAACTGTGTTTTGACTGTCCTCTTTTGCCGTCACACTGGATTGTTCGATGCCGTTCATGAGAGCTTGCAAAAACTTCAGACCAGTCGAGGTCGATTCCACAGCATACAACGCCACAAACGAGACTTTCCAGGCAGCATGCGCGATGAGAAGACGGATGATTCGAATGCCCATGACCAGTCGGCTGGGCTGGGAAACGATGAATTCCGTCACGACAGTCACGAGATTTGTTACTTGGTCCTCTCCCATGGAAGCAATGCGTGAAGACGCCATTTTCAGTACCAGGTACAAGAGCTGCAAGAGCGCCTTGTTCAGCTGCATCTCCACAGAAGTAAGCTCGTCTGCAGATACGTCCATCCACCGGCGCAATCCCATCCAGAACGCACGCAGCATCTCTTGGTCAAGCATACGTGCAACAAGTTCCTCCCCGCCGCCAACAGCACAGCTGAGGCACTTGATGGCGTTGCTTCGCATATCACTGTCGCCCGTAGAGCACGCGATTGTCATTAGAACAGGGAAATACGCCACGCCAACAACACGTTCCTGAAGTTTCTGCACCATTTCACCAATCTCGAGGGTCGGGGGATCCTCCAGGGTATCCAACACATCAGCAATAGACTTGACACCGCTCAAGCGGGCAAGCACATCCAAACTACCAGCCTTTAGCACCTCGTCTCGCCCAGACGCCATAAGGAAGAGCGTATCAAGCACGCCAACCGAGAACGGGCGCTTGTTTTCAACGAGTGCCCGGAAGTAACGGAGAGCTGATAACCGGTTTTCGTCAGGAGGCGTCTGCAGTAGTCGATGGAAGAAGTCTGACACATTTCGGTCATAGAGCTCATCGAAGATGCTAGGGTTGAACTCGCAAAGGTTCATCAAAGTTTGCGCGCATAGCGGAATCAGACGCTCCTTGCGAGAAAGCAAGAAGGCGGACAACGTGGGCACGCAGTTGCGCGAACAAATGTAGTCCACATATGCCGCCGACTCGGCGCTATAGCTCATCGTAATTCCAAGCAAATTTCTTTGGAACGTGATCTCACCCACGAGCTGCTTCTCGCCAATCACGCACGCGTTCAGCTTCTTCAGCACCAAATCAAACACTTCCAGGTCGTAAATGACCTTCAGCACCTGCTCGTGCGCATCATCGACTTTTTCACCGGGAACAGTATCGCTGAGAGACTGCTTAGGCATCGTCGAGCAGAGTCCGCACAAGATCTCCGAGGCGACAGTGTAGTCTTCATCGCTGTCCAGCATCCACATGATTTCCTTGATGAAATCCTGTTCCTTCGCCAAGATAGTGATCAACGATGGCTCCTTTGATACCTGAATCAGAACTTGCGACGCTAGCATGCGGTTCACGCGGTCACCTTTTTGTAGGACAGTCACAAATGAGTGGATGCTGTCCGCAGGGATCTGCTGCACACCGCGCTGCACTTGCGAAGCACCATTATCCGCAAAATGGATACATTCGCAGATCGTGCTCAGAATGGCCTCGATGGCAACTTCATGCGACTCGTCACGTGGCACTTCAATGCCGCTGTTTCCAAGGGTGCTACCCGTACGCAGCTCGATGAAATCTCCCAGCAAAGTACACAACGATGCCACACCCTTGTTTTGAGTCATCTCGGTGATGTTCTCAGTATTCTTTTGCACAAAACGCTTCAGGCAACGTGCTGCTTCCACTCGCATTTCCAGCGACGACGGTGAGTCAACAGAAAGAAACTCCAGCAAGCGTGTACCTCCACCCGTCTTGCGTAATGCAGCCTGACACGTAGTCGACTGGCAAATGTGGTAAACAAGACGAAGGGCCATGCGCTCCACCTCGGGGCGAACGCTGCGGCCCAGCTGCTGCTCCATAACCCGGTTACCCATGACCTTTACCAGTTGCGCGCACGCTCCCGACTGCGCGAAGGCCTCGCCGGTCGAGAGTTCGTTACCAGCACTATTCTCGAGCTCAACGAGATTCGCCAGCATCTCCAGCGCAGCTTGCTGTAGAGGCTGCACATCGGTATTTAGCAACTGACAGAAAGATGCTACACCCCCAGCTGCCTCCACATCGTTAAGCTGTGCGACGCGGTGCAGTCCCATGTTTCCGTCAGTCTCTGGACGCCCAGCAGACAGCGTCATCGCGAGTTGCATGATCTGTTCCACCTTGTCATCGACCGTTGATGCTGGGTCGTCCAGTTTGTGGCGCAACCCCACGATACTGAAGAAATCGCCTGCTTGCACGTTTCGAAAGCACCGCGTGCAGACAGGTTGCTCCTTCTCGTAAGTGGGAGCCTCAATTGGAAGCTTCACTTTGTTCGTCGTGCAATCCGCGCAGTACACGTTGCCGCAAAGGCGGCAGTGGTGACGGCGACGGAAAGTGCCAAACCGCATGCTGCATTGCCTGCACGCCGGTGAGTCATCGTCTCGCACAAAAATCGGTGCGAAGTAGCGTCGCAACACCATCTGGACATCGCCCGTGTTGAAGCTGCTGCCTCGCACGTCCGAGATGGCCGACATGCCCAAATGCTGCTGCACGTCGCTCTGCCCCTTCGCCAGTTCCTGCTCCTCATCCACTGCCGACGGAGACGCAGCTCCCTCCGGTTGCGCGTCCACAGACAGCGCTTCCTCCTTCGCTTCCGTCGTGTCAGGCAGTGGCATGATGACCCGTTCCAAGTCTGCATCCTGGCTCTCCTTCTTCTCGAACTGGTTCAATCTGCCCTCGTTCGCGCGCTTCGACAGATCCTCTGAATGCGCCGTGAACCACTCCTCCGCATCGGCAGGCAGAGCCGTCGACGCAGGGGTCTGCATCACCGCTGTGTCGCCCAAATTGGTCTCGTCCCGGTACATCTCCAGCAACGTGGATGTGTTCATCCTGATGGTCTGGTCCGTCGTGTCACCTCCCACGGCAGAAGACGATGGAGATCCCGCCGACAGCTTGCCGCCGCTGCTCTTGCCACTGGTGTGCGCATGTCCATTGCTCGCGCCGTCGCTGGCGCTGCCTCCAGACACTCGTCTCGGGTCCTCGTATGTCGGCGAGCGTTCTCTGGCATTGGGAGGAGCCACTGGAGGAATATTATTCCTCGATGGGGGTCGAGACGACAGCACCGACTGGCCCCTGGTGCGGCGTCTGGCGGCCGCCACGCGCGGGTCCATCCACGTGGTGGCGCGCGTGTTGTGGTCCACAAAGTACACGCGCCCCTGGCCGTCGATGAGTTCCTCCCAGCCGGGCGGCAGTGGGTCTTCCGTCGGCAGGTGCCATGAGGTCTAAAAATGGGTCCGACAGCCGCGAAATGGGCACACAAACGAGCGTGAAAATTGGGTCAAAAAGCTCGCGAGCTTCCATTGAAGGCTACAGAGCTCGCAGAGAGACGAGAGGGATGTCAGAAGATGTACAATACGTAGACGCACCTCGCGTGTCGCGTGGTTCACGTAGAAGTAGCGCCCCTGCGCGTCCTGCACGCGCTGCCACTCGCCTTGGCGGCTGCTCATGAGCTCCCCAGTCACTTTTCGATACTGACGCTGCTGAAGCTGACACAGAGAAGGGCCCTCGTTTTATTGTCCTCACGAGCGGACGACGGGATTGCGAAGGACTATAAAATGTAGCCATATGATATTCACTGTTTCGGTAGATCCATGTATCAAATTTGGATATTGGCTTCAAGTGATAAGATTGAACGTCACAAATAGGACTATTTTGACTATCAGTGCTGTGGCGGACGATCTCCTGAGGACATGCACATCTGAAAGCGATCCCGCTCGACTAGACGACGGCAACACGTACGTGTTCAAGACGGTCTACAGCTTGTTGCAGAGCCTGTTGTCCACATGTACATATTCATTGCTGTTTCGCCAACTCGCCAACAACGGACTTGTCATTGCTGTCGCAGACGAAGAGCTGGAGCACACTGGGCTGCCGTACGCGCTTGAGTTTGTCGCCCGTGCCGAACTCGAACTGGTGGTCGGTGAGTGGCAGCTCTGTTGCCAACTTCCAGGACAATGTAGTATCGTCGTCGGGCTGGAGCTGCTGCAACGTGGTTTCGATGAACGCTGGTCGAGAGCACCTTTCCGGCACGATGAACGCGATGACACGCGCTCGCCACTCTCTCGCTGTGTGCTGGAAGAAGGCGTGCACGAGATCACTCCCATCGCCGCCTTTTGCACCAAATGGCGGGTTGCCAACCGCTACCACGAACTTGTCTGCAGGTACACAACTCTTGGACAGGAGGAAGTCGCCCAAACAGACCTGTGCTCGAACACTGCTGTCTTCACCTGCAGTTCCTGCTATCCTCGTAGCCGCTTGTTGGGCATTTTTCTCCGCAAGGTCCTGCAACCTCTCGTCGATCTCGTAGCCGACAACATGCTGCGCTCCAGCTCGTAGCAGCGCCGTCAGGAACCGGCCGTCGCCACAGGACGGCTCGAGCCACACCACGGCTCTCTGTTCTTCCAGCTGCAAGTGCTCCAGCAGTATCTTAACCACTAGATCCACCAGCTCCGCGCTGCTAAAGTACTGCTGCAGGTCTCTCGCGTGTTTGCTGCTCGCGCGAGCTGCTGCCCGCTTGTGCTTGGCCGCAGCGTACAGGTCGTCGTCTAGGAACTCTAGCTGCTGCTGCTTCGACAGCTGCGCGAACGCGGCGTTGATCCATTCCTCGCACGCGCTCACGTTCTTCTGCAGCTCCACGCGCCAGCCCGCAGCTCGGTCGCCTCGCACCCAATTCGTTGCCGTCAGTTTGCGCAGGCGCTTGGTTGGCAGACGCTGGCAACTAGACGAGGAGGAGAAGGTGCGACGCAGCAGGCGGTCCCAGCTCTGCAGGTCCACGAAGTCGCGCTCTACTATGCGAACTGTCGCTGCAGACGACGGGTAGAGGTTGTTGCTATTGTTGCAGACGTCAGAACGCGCCGTGGCCAGCAGGAAGTGGTCGCGGTCGGCGCTGAAGCCGCGCAGCTCCAGCGTCTTGGTCGGCATTTGACTGGCACCAAAACAGGGTTACGCAGAGGGTTACATTATGCGTACCCCTCAAGTTGAAGTGACTGGTCGTTGTTTGACGTCCCCTCACTCAGATATCTGTCCGCTGACCAACCGACCATGGTCTCCGCCCGTCGTGAACTGCGCTGCCTGCTGGATCTGGTGGTGCCAAGCGCACTGTCCACGTACTGCTTCTTCGCCGTCTCCATCACGGAGCTCAGCGTCGTGGGCCACTTGGGCGTGGACGAGCTGGCGGCCGTGGCGTACGCGCAGATGTGCCTGGACCTGTCCATCCTCGTGAGCATGCAGGGCTTCAATGCCGGCATGAACGCGCTGTGCTCGCAGGCCTTCGGCGCCAAGAACTACCACCTGTTGGGCGAGTACGCGCTGCTCACGAGTCTACTGCTCACGGTGGCGTGTGTGCCGCTCGCTCTGCTCTGGTGGAACCTGGGTAGCATCCTGCTGGCTGCGGGCGTCACCGACCGCGTGGCAGCACTCGCGGGTGTCTACTGCCGCTTGTCGCTGCTGTGGCTCTGGCCCCGCAGCATGTTCCAAGTGCTCTCGTGCTTTTACCAAGCGCAGCACATTGTGCAGCCCACGGCGGTCTTCAACTTGCTGGCAGTGGCGCTCAACAGCTTCTTGGTGGTCGGACTCACGCACGGACGCTTCGGGCTGCCAGAGCTCGGGTTTGTCGGGTGTCCGTTGGGCACGGCGATGGCGCTGTTCGTGAGACTCGTTGGCTATGTTGTGTACATGAACTTCTACCGCAAGTTCCACCGCCGCTGTGCCTGGCGCTGCGATGGCAGCTTCCTGGACGCGAGCATCCTGCGCAACCTCTTGTCCGTGGGGCTGCCGCTCGCGGGTGGCACGCTGTTCGAGAACGCGCAGCTCATTACCATGGCGCTCTTCGCCGCGACTATTGGCGAAGTGCAGCTCGGCACGCACAACTCGATGATGGAGCTCTTCTTCTTCGCGACCAGTCCGCTGTATGCCGTGACCAGCGCCTCGGTCACCCGCATGGGGATGCACCTAGGGGCTGGCAGACCGTCGGATGCGCTTCTGGCCGCCCAGGTGTGTGGAGTTTGCGTTGCGCTTCTCACGATGATCAACGGCGTGATCGTTGTGAGCGCGCGGCGGCAGCTCGGCCGGCTCTTCTCGGACAGCCCTCAAGTCATCGACACTTTCAGCCAGATCTGCGCGCTCGCAGCGCTTGCCTACTTTGTTCTGGCCTTCTTCTACTACGCCTTCGTGAGTCTCCTTTGCTGCTTAGCTAATTGCTCCGTTCGGACCATCATCTGACCGCATGTGCATGTGTTGTTGTTATTGTGCTATGTAGGCGGTGCTCAAGGCGCAGGCAAGGCCCATGCCGATAATGGTGGGCTTCGCCGTCGGGGCGTGGCTAGTTGGCGTGCCCGTGGCGTACGTGCTGGGCGTGCACCAGGCTCACCCGAACCTCCTGGGCGTCTGGCACGGCATGATCTGCGGTTACACCGTGACGTCAGCCATCGGGTTCGCCGTGGCGTTCGGGCGGCCCAACTGGCAGCTCGAGGCCGAGAAGGCTGTGGCGCGCTCCCACCTCAAGGAGAAGAAACTCGCGTCACCGCAGGAGTCCGACATGCTGCTCGCGTAGTCGGCGATACATGTAGAAATCCATAGACCGAAGTACATGTAACAATATGTAAAACTGCACGCCGTTCGTTCGTAGCCGAGGAGCTTCTCAGCAACATGAAGCGCCTCGCGACGGCTACATGTACCTCAGACTGACGTCCCACTGCGAGGCGTTCCGAGCTGGTCCAGCGTGGCGGTCGTACTTCACCGAGAGCGCCACATCGACCACTTCAACATACACCGCTTCTTATTCGAACAAGGTGCTTCAACCACCTTCGACCTCGCGAGTCCCACGTCGTCCGCCGTGATGGCTCGGCGTCTTTGCGCGGGCCGTCGTGATCGCCACTGCGACACCAGCGGCGACAAATCAACCCACGCGGCGGTACTGCCTCGGGCCTGTTGAGGCTTTGCCAGCAGCGGCGCGCGCTGACAAACGCACCCACAACCAAAGCCGAACGCCTGTCATAATTGCTGGCAGTGTTTGAAATCGGGGCTTGCTCGCCGCAGGATACTCGAGCAGGCCACGTGATCGCGGCATTGCCGCCCGCAATGCCCTCGAGCCGTCAAATGGAGGGTTGGGAGCAGGGTTCACGCAGACCGCACTCCCACGCAGCAGATCCGAGCGCCGCAACTGACGGTCAGTGACCGAGACCGCAGCCAGCAGCTACTTCTGCCGCAGCCATTTTCGGCGACGCTTCTCCGGCGGAAGGCTGCAATGCACGTACAGTATGGGCAGCGGTCCGGACTCATGCTGGTCCAGGGGTATCGTCCCTTGAGATGAATGGATGGCAGTCCGCGTTGCTGCTGGCTAGAGGCAAGGCAGCGCCGCTGCCGGCCGATATGACGCTCCGCATGTTCTACTTCTGGCCGAGGCTCCCTCGTTGCGGGCGGCATTCGTCAGCCTGACGTCCTGACACGCGGGAGTTCCGCGATGCGAATGCATGTACGGACAATTCGAGCGACGCCGTCAGCAATGTCCCTCGCGACATGAAGGCAGGCTTGAAGCCTGAAAATGCGCGGCATCGCCTTCAATGAAGGCGGCGGAGGGAGTTCGCCCCTGGCAGATCAGAGGGAAGCCCAGCCGAGTGCCACGATGCAGCCCGAATCCGGCGCCACATCGGGCCCCGATATGATGCCGACTGTGGACGCGGATCCTACGGTGGACACGTCGCTGGTCCGCCCCCGACAGTGAACGAATTGCTGCACGTTTGCGGCGGCGACAGCAGCAGCAGCAGACACATCGCTGTATTTCATCGTCTTTCGCCATCACCTCAGCATCAGGCGCGCCGCGCGCCGCAACCAGCGTGGTGGCGGTGGAGCATTGCAGCCGGTTCGCGGGTCTTGTGTGCGAGCTATGGTAGCCATCCGTTTGAGTGATTTTCGCGGCATGCAGCGACGGCCACTAACCCCCTATGCACTCAGCGAGCCCTCTGCAGTCTCTGCAGTGAAGAGACGACGGTCTGCTGGCCACGAGCGAGCGTGGTGGTATGACGCAGACTTATCAGGGCTGACTTGGCTGGCTCGTAAAGTAGTCAACCAACGACAACCGATTGCGTTGCGGCGCGCGATTATCCAACGCCCGCTGTGCATGCACTGCATGCATGATGCAGCCCACCACCATGAAGCCCACCGGCCATGGATATCACCGAGCCGCCGTCGCATATCAGCAATAGCGATATCTTTCATGACGGCGAAACTCGCCATGCCGCTCAGAACACTCGGAAAGCCAGCGATTCCTCGAGCCGAGGCCGCGGCTCCTGGCGTGATCTCCGTGATCGGAGATCGTTGTGATGGACCCGCGGTCCTGCGCTGCTGTCTCAGATCGCATGCTTCTGGTCTTGAGGTGTGCTCATACCGTTTACCACGGCATGATGCCGTCGCTTGTTTGCTCGTGTTACTGTAGGAGTATATGTACTTGTAAAATATAGCAAATAAAAAAGTCAAGCGAAATGGTTGGCAGGAGTTTGTGCGTCAGGATAGGTTACTTGTGTGCAACCTGCTGCATATTAGCTGACCGTTCAGGCGTGCGGAGATTTTATCGTCCGGCGAGTCGTCGGCGACGGCCGGCCACAAAATTTTGGGCCATGCCAGCGTCGTCGGTCGCCCGCGCCTTACCTCGAGCCGTAAAGAAGACTCATCGCAGTGTTTTACGGTCCCGAAGTGCAATGACGGGGGAGCACTTCGGGCAGCAACGCGGTCGGCCGACACCTTGCAGCAGAGGGCGGCGGCAGGCCGAGGGACCAAAGTTAGGATAAGCTTACGCGTCCTTGCGGGGAAGGCACCAGCGATTTGCCCGCTGTATCTGCGTTTGGCCAACAAGGTGGCGGCAAGTCTCTCTCCATCCCGTCGAGGCTCGGCTGGCAATCATTGCTCAGCATTGCCCTCATGGCGCCACCAAGCGCAGCTCGGCACGAAACAATCGGCGGTTGTCAACCTGGACTCAATGCGTAACGGCCGGGCGCGCCAAGTGCGATTCAAATCTCGCGGGAAAATCGCCGCAAAGTTTATGAAGGCGCAGACTTGGGTTCGGTGGAAGGGGGCTTACGCGGGCGGAACTCTCGTAGCTCAAGACTGCTGTTGCCGCACCGGAGACCGCGCTGCCCGGCTCTGGGCGCCTATCGCGGTGTTGCTTTGGGCGGCGGTTGTAGCGCGGGCTAGGGCCCTGGTGGGTGCTCCAGTTGGAGGTCCAGAGACGCTGGCAGGATTCGCTGGCCTTTTCTTTTTCGAACGGCCCTCGCTCCCGCGGCGTTGCTCATTTCTTCCGCTCATTTGATCATTTGCGGTGGCTTCGACACGAGACGCCCGACCGCTCCAGTGTTCCCTGTTAGACGACTCCTTCCTTGCCATGGACATCACTGTTCGCGTGGAGGTGCAATACGTGGCGCCCGAGCACGCCCTGATCCGCGACGTGCTGCAGATGTTCCGTACGCCCGCCTGGGTGCGCTTTATGGTGCGCTACATCTCGCCGCACCTCAAGAACGCCGCTCCCGCCGACAAGTCGGTCATGGACAACCTGGCCTCGTGGACCGTCAGCAACAGCAGCAGCGGTAGTGAAAAGCGCGCCTGCAGTTCCGTCGGCGCCAAGCGGCCGATCTCCAGTGTCTCCTCTAGCCCTCCGTCTTCTCCGTGCGCCGACGACTGCGTGATCTGTCTGAGCGAGCTGCAGAGCGGCGCCGACGAGTTCGTGGCGCTGCCCTGCGGCCACCAGTTCCACCTGCCGTGCATCCGCTCGTGGCTCAAGCTGCGCAGCACGTGCCCCAGCTGCCGCTTCCAGTTCCGCAAGGCCTTCTCGGGCAGCTACGCCGTGCGGACGCTTAACTCAGCGCTGCTGCTCAAGCTGGAGCACCGACCGCTGCCCAAGGAGCAGATCCTCAACACGTGTGTGGGCCGCGAGACGGTTCGCGCCGTCGTCAACGTCACGCTTAGCCAGATCGCCGCGCACGCCAAGCAGTGCCAGTACCCGTGCGTGCTCAACGCGCTCATGATGCACTCAAACGGCGACAGCTTCACGGAGGCTGCGGCGACAGCGGACGCGTCGCTAGCCAAGAGCGGCAACGACAAAGAGACCGATGACGGCAGCGGCGAGCCGCGCACCAAGCGGCTGCGTGTGGCCTAGAGCCATGGAAGATGTACCGACAGAGCAGTGTAACTAGCAAACTAGGGACTAATGTAAACTATGTAACAAGGACGTATGCGCGGCCGATAGAGGCGTGCCCAAACAGCACATACACAGATTGATGTATGCACAGTAGTAGTATTGTAGCAGACAGCAGCTTGGACGCAGCCAGCGGCATCGAGGTCATGGAGGTCACGGAAGCAGTGACCAAACTCCAATTTTTTGTTCGACCCAATTGAACCTCCAACGCGACCCAACAAAGCCTTGGTTTTTCTAAAGTATACTGAAATGAAGTCAATTTTGAACATGTAGTAGTAAACAAGCTTTGGCACTTTCCAAAATCCGACTTCATCAGTTCAATTTTCGATGTGACGACCAGGGATCCTCTGGCGATTACGAGGGGTTGAGCGCAGGCCGTGTGTGGCTTCAAGGTGCTCGGGATCGTCCTCGCGCGATTTGCCGGCGTCGAATATCTTGGATTCACTATGGTTTGGCCAAAGGTGGCGTTGCACATCGATTCAAATAGAGCGCGAAATTCGAATTCGAATTCGAATTCCGCGCCGTTTAACAGTTACGTTGGGCAGCCCTACTTGGGCTCCGCTGTTGGTTGGCATGTGCAGGTGCATGTTGTCGTTGCCGTCATCGCCTGGGTGCGTGCGACACACGAGCAGCTCGCTTCGCTTGCTTGCGGAGCGAACCGGATCCGTCTTCGCCTGCAAACTCCCTCGGATGTGTCGGAAGTGCTCTCGGGTTCGGAACCCGGTTCCCTCCCGGCCGGCCACGCCTGATTTTCATGCCATCAGGGACACGCTGCCGGCTGGTGCCACCGTCCGTGTCGGTCGCGACCAGCCGACTTGGGCCAAGTCTTGGCGTGTTGACTGGACGCGCACATGGACAAGGGAGGTGGTGCAGGCGCCGCTGCTGTCCAGCCGGCTTGTCTCTATGCGGCGGTCGTTCCCACCCTGCTGCGCTGCTGCAGCCCCACCGGACCGGAGATCGAGGTGCCTCTCGGCCGACGCCCCGGAACTCTCACGCAAAAAGGTGACGAGCCTGAGACCGTCGTCGCCAATCGATCAGTCCGCTCCGTACCACATCGTTCACGGCACGCGGCGCGGCGATGATCACGTCCACTGATTAGTCAAGAGCCTTGAAGCAAGCCTTGCGAGCCATGCATGCTGGCCGCGTCTGACGAGTAGGTCCCTTGATGCAAACAGCGGTTGCGTGGAGTGCGGGCTTGTCTTGTCCTTCGTCGCCGACCGCCTGCCTCCCCACCATCTATCGGCAGTGCCAAGACTTGAGGCTCGCCTGCCCCGTCTCGTTGTAGCACAGTCATCGCCACGCCCCGTTTTTATTTCTGCCGGCCGCTTCGTCAATACGTGCTGAACACGCGGCAAATCGGCGCCGGTAGCTCCGGTCCGGTGCTCAAACTTTGGCGTCTGGGCGGAACTTGCGACTCCACTGACGAATGCACGAAAGCCCGGCGGGAGGATGGCAGCCAAGTGCTCGCTGTTACTGAATGGTCTTTGGTCGTGGCCGCGAGACTTTTGCACGTCGTTGCCCGTCACCTGCAGCAGCAGCTGGAGGGTCAGTCTGACCGTCATGCCGCAAGAGTGCAGCAACAGCAGCACAAGCGGCAGCTCTAGCCGAGTCGTCGCAGCACTTCGGGTGATGCCCCGGTCATCATCGCCGCTTTCAGCAGGTTGTGTTGCAAGTATGGCTTACACGTACAGTATTGCCACGACGTTCTTACGGCCACGGATGCCGAGCGCCTGTGCCGCCGTTGAAGCGAACTTCAACCATGCGGCACAATGTAGCCGTCTTTTTCGGTTTTTCTCATCTAAAAAATGTACAGACAATCCCCTCAGTAGGCATAGCGTCGGGAACCAACTTACTGAATTTAGTACACTTAAAAGTACAAGTATTAATACATGTACTTTATTATTCCTGGGATTTCTATCGCGGGGTGTATTAATACCATTTACGTGGAACCGAGTAGTGTACCATATATTTGGCACACTCAATGCAACCATTCGTGCTGTTGGAGATCGCTCATAACAACCAGTCGTGCTATCGATTGGCTGAGCTTGTAGCTGGTCAGTCAGTGAGTTGCAACGGTTGCAGCTGGTGGTGGGTGTTGGTGATCCGGACAAGCAAGATGCAGAAGACGAGTACGAGGAAGAGTTTGCTCCTGAAGAGATCAAGTATCAAATGGATCGGTAAGCTACTTATTCAGGTGGATGCTAATGGAGTGTTGGACCGGTCAGTGGGCGGACTACGAGTGATGCAACGCATGCTTCGGAGAGAATTAGGCACGAAACAAAGAATCAAGCAGCAGATGTCATTGCTACAGTTCTTCGGACGCCCCGAACAGTTGTGACTTTCCCATAGTTAAGCACCCTACAATAGGAATATTCGCCGATCTTGTATTCCTTTTCACAATTGAGAGGTGACATGAGCTTTATTTTGCAGGTCATCGGGAACCGCTTTCATATTCCTGTTGAGCGGGTATGACACTTCTGGGGATTACAGTACACCCGAGGGGGTTGTCTGGATTTTATAGGGCTCCTTTTAGGCGTTAAAAATTTGATACAAACTGTGTTCCGGAATGGTAAAGAGAATGTTTGTTTAATAGTAGCAATATTTAAATGAAACTGTGCTCTGAAATACGAAGGTCCATAAAATGGATACAATTAATTGATTACCTCGCGTTAGTGGCTAACTTCAGCGTCACAGAAGTGAGATCCCGATCCCACAATTTTGCTTATCAAACCACAGAGCGATTTGCAGCTTGTGCAATCCGTTCATGAGGAACGAGTTAGGCCGCCGCGTGCAGCACCAAAACTGAATGCGGCAGCAGGCGCTGCAGCGCCAGCTCCAATTCGCTCAGTGCCGAACCATGCGGGTCCGTCATCTGGGCACCAGCTGACGTTGCGGTCGTCACTAAGAGCTCCAACGCTTCCAGCAAGGGCCGTGGGGAAGTCTCCGAGTTCATCGGGTCGAGTTGCAGTGGCAGTTTGGACCGGTTCGTGGGTGTCTGCACTGCACCACCTGAACATGCTGAGGCTCGCTTCAACGCCGCCACAGCGCACCGATGGACCGATTGACTGCTGTGAGGCGAAGGCAGCAAGAGAGCCATGGCGAGCCCCATCATGTGAGCGTTGGTGTCCGTGGCCTCGACGCTGGACAAGTACGTCGTCCTTTTCCAAACGCTCGAGTGGAAGGCCGAACTACAAGCCACAGGCAGCAGTCGTACCCACGTGGCGCGTCGGTCAGGGTCTTGCTGCAGCTCGCGGAGAATCCGAGGAGCTACACGCGCTCCCCACGCGTCGCTCGTAGCCTGCGGACTGTGTCCGTGCAGAAGCTGCAACAGGAAGGCTGCCGTTCCGATCTGGACGAGCTGGGTCGCGATGTCATCCAGGGCTCGGACTTGCGAAGAAGCAAGCACAACGTCGGCACTTGAACCGCCACTCGTTGCCATGTCCATGAAGGCGAGGACGGCGTGCTCGGCTTCGATAGAAGACCGTAGCTTTAGTGTCTGCGCCACCAAGAGATTAGCGATGGTCGAACACACAGACTCAACGCCTATAGATCCGACCAAAGCGACAAGGTTCCCCAGAGCTTCACAATCCGTGTAGTCGCGTGGGTCCTGCTCTCCTGAAATCCCAGGGGCCAACACGAAGCAGCTTTTGCGCACAGAAGCTAGAACTGGAGATGATGACGAGGTTGCTTGCGATGCTGGGGCTGAAGGATAGCACCTTCTCGTCACAAGCGAGACAAAAAGCCACGATAGTCGGTCAACCAGAGACCAATGTTGTAATTTCTTTTCGAGCGCGTGCGGTGAGCCGTTTACCCAGTCCAGCAACCTCTTGTCTTGGGGTACAGCTGAAGTCAAAGAACTGCACTCGGACACTAGCACCTTGCTGAGTACCGCTTGAAGCCCTTCACCCAACGGGACTTCGTTAACATCCTCCGACTCGTTGTTGCCTCCAAATGACCTTTGTGCAGCCCGGAGGAAGCATCGGATTTGTTCACATGCGTCTCCAATTGAGCATCGCAACGCAACTCCTTCAATCCCCTTTGTCGTAGAGAACCCCACAAATCCCCTCAAGAAACGGATAAAGCTGGCCTCCACGCGCTGCACGATAGCACTCCGCACAATGTTGCCACCTCGGTGCTGTCCGATATGGTCTAATAGTGCTCGAACTAGCCCCGCCCATTGCTCTTCACCGCTGAATTGGCCCGGTTTACGACTGACCGACACTTTATTGTTGCTATCGTTGCTGCGATTCAAGACAGAGGAAGTTGGTGATGCTAGACGCAATTCAGCGCTGCTTGGCCGCTGTACTTGACTCGACTGCACACGTGAAAAGCTTGAAAGCCTCCGGCTGCTTGATGTGATCTTGTTTTCCACTGGCTCGGGCTTCTCTGCTTGTGTTACAGAGCTCTCGTCTCGCTGCAGATTGACATCCCGCTTTACGACTGCCTCCAGCCCGAGCTCGACTTGATTCACTAGACTCGTACGCATTCGGTCCATGAGCTGTAGCATCCGCTTCGACTGCTGCGTCGCTTCTTCGGGGCCTACGAGTTCGTCGAGGACGCAGTTTCCTGCAGCAAGACTCGACAGAACTTCCAGAAGGCCAATCGCAGACGACGGGGCTGTGTCTAATGTCTGCTCGAAACACTGCTCGAAGACGACATCGCGGAACCACCAGCACTTGGAGAAGTTCGCCGCGTGCTCAACTAACTGAGCATTGACGCAGATGTACTGCGTGTGACTTACTGCACACTCCATCCGAGCTCGGAGCACGTCTAACAGCGGCAAGTCGGTTCGTGTAGCCAAATGAGCACTAGCTTGGCGCCATTCTCGAACCCACGTGACTCGCGGTGACGATGAGGAGTCCACACGGTACCGTTCACAGTCCAAGAAACTTTCAAGAAGAGACTGCAACTCCGATGTCGATTCGTTTGCTGATAGAAGTTCTTGAATTGTGTACGCGATCCCTTCAGCGTCTCCATTCACAAGGAACACTTGATAATACTCAGAGAGAAAATGTGAATGCTGCTCGATGAGCCCTCGAAGACGATGAGAATACGTCAGCAAGTCTGTCAGCTCTCTCTCAGCCCCGTTAAAGCTTGCAACGACTCGCTGCAAGTGCTTGGCCTTGATATGACTCGGAAGAAGTGGTGCCTTGTAGCCTGCAGCGTTTGCGTTGCGAACTCCGTGGCACATGACCCACTCAGCCTCGTCACGAGCGATGGCTAGAGCTGCTAGAAGCAGAGGGAACGAAGGTGCCATGACGCCTGGGTTGTGCTGTATTAGCTGCACACAGCTCTGGACAAGCCACGTCGCCACCTCACGACGCTGTCGATGGTTCACCCCGCAATTCCTCAAAGCGAATTTGCTTAAAGCACTCATGAATTTCTTCAGAGGCGTGGACAACTGGCTATTTCCAAAGGAAGGCATGGGAGATGACGAAGTCGTTCCGGTGGTGAGCGCAGCAGTGGACAGTGAGGACGTAACTTGTTGATACAGCAAGTCGTGGAGATTAACGACGTGGTTGCGGTGAAGGGTGAGCACGAGTCGGTCGCGCGCAATGATCTCCATGAAATCCCACAACTGCAAGAATGGTGGAGAATTGGTAGGCGACAATGACGGCGACGACGGCAAAGACCTGGGAGACAATGGAGCCGTTTTATCCCCTGCTTGGAGTTGGTGGGGAACGCATAGCACCACACAGATGACCCAGTCGGCAACGTCAGAAGCATTGACGAGATCAGGAAGACATGAGTGTGACGCATAAGCGCCACTAACGAGCGACTCGAGATCAAAGACGCCTTGCTGTCGGAGCTTGGCGAGGTCGCGACAAGCTTCGTATCGCCCGAAGCACGAGAGCGCAAGTGCAGCAAGTGAGGCTCCTTTATCAGCGACTTGCAGCTGGAAGTCGTGCTGGATAGCTAGCAGTGGGGCCGAACCGAAATGAAGCACAAATTCACGCACCCGATGGTCTGTGTGCTCCAGGGGCGAGAACACTGTGTGAGGCGTGCCAGCAGCGCCAGCCAACGAGTCTCCAATGGTCTGGATGTGGTGGAGAAAGCTGTAGAGCGCAAGCAGACCCGGAATGGCGCTGAACGAAGCCCACAGCAGATTCACCTTGACGTACTTGGCGACAGTAGCGAGCACGAGTCGAGTGAGTTGCGGGTGGCTGTCAAATGTCAGCAGACACGACTCACTGCTGCTGTTGTCCGTGAAACCCCTGGTAAGTGATTCCCACGCAGCCTGCTGCCAATGGTGCAGGCGCTTCATGAGCTGGTAGATGCTGGCCGCAACAGTGTACAGGGCACCGCGCTCACGGTCCCCGGCCGGCAAGTTCGCGTTCATTTTCTCAAAGGACATCGATTGCATCGACAAATATTGCCGAGCGAAGAACTTGACGATGGCGTCCATGTCGGTACCGTCCAAAACTTGGCGAAGTTCAGCCATGCTGAGGTTCTTCCCGGTCGATTGAGTGGATGAAGGAGAGTGTCGAGGGCCCAGAGATTGCTTGAGATCTTGTCTTGAGGAGTTAAAGGCCAAGTCTTGATTCGTAGATGACACCTCCGCCGAAGCGAGTGGGGCACTGACCTTGCAGTGGGTCCTCAAAAGTGTCATGTGGCAACTGAGATGTGCCATGAGCTCGTCAGCTTCATCGACGAGACACGGCAGTTCATCCAGCAGAGTCGATACCATCTTCTTCGAAGGACGCAAGAGATCTTGAGATGGTCGCGTACTGGAGAGACGAAATCGTGGCACAGCTTTTGAGTATTTTTATCGAGTCAAGTACATTTGATCTCAGTCACGATGGCAAACCAGCAAGAAAGCGAGAAATCTGTCGACCTTGACCACGAGAGAGTGAGTTTTCGGGGTCTCGAGCTCACAGTCGCTCCATCAAGTCTCTTCTCAATGGAAAATACCCGCCGAGTTGACTTGTCCTCGAACGAACTAACACGATTCCCCGGAGCTCGAGTAGGTCGGGAGCTGCCGTGCTTGGAGGTGTTGGTGCTCAGCAATAACCTGCTGCATGTACTGGAAGATATCCTAGCTTTGGCTTGCGCACCTCGGTTGTGTGAGCTGGATGTGCGTTCGAACCCCCTTCGGTTGAGTCACAATCGGTTGTACTTGCTGGAGTCGCTACTCTTTCAAGAAGCAGATATCGATGAAGATATTCTACGAGAGCTGCATCAGGACGAATCTCTCAAGAACTACGCAAGTGTCTCCCAGCGGTCAAGAAACAGCGTTTACCGGTCGCGTCTTCCACGTCGACGTGGGTTTCCAGTGCTGCAAATGCTGAACGGTGACTGGATCTCAGACTCGGAGTCTCGCCAAGTGGAAATTGAACGAGGCAAACGTCTCGAGTTCTATCAACCGCGAAGCTGCGGCAGCAAGAAGGGCAAAATTAATGCTCGACGAAACAACTGCAAGACCGCAAGCGCCGACAGAATCAAAGTAAACGAGAGGCGATTCGACGGAAGTCGAATGACTATCAAGCAAATGGTAAGCACTTGAACTTTCATCTATCGCGGCCTAGTTAGACTACCAACGGTCTAATTCCCTTGCTCACAGCTGCGAAATGAAGCTCGCATCACTGCCATCCCGCTGCCTCGAGTCTTGAGGCGCTACCAAATTGACACAGAGAGCGGTCAGGAGGTGCAGGAAACTTCAGACTGTTTGATCGAGTCGCCACCATCGAAAGACGCGCCTCTAAGCCCTGAAAAGCAAATGCACAGCACTCACAATAGCAACAGTGAAGACGAAGACAGCGAGCACAAGCTCATACAGCGGTTGTTTCGCCCTATGACCTCGTTGTCGCTTGCCGCAGATACGTCAGAGGAGCAGCAACAAACACCTCTCGATGTTAAACCTGCAACCGGAAGCAGCGAGACTGAGCCATGGAACTACCCGATCAGCACTTTTGACGACCTGCCGAGTGATGAACGCCAGTACGTTCGATACAAGAGTAAGCAAGTGGGTGGCACCGTGGAGAGCGATGACCACTACTTCGAGTCGACGACGTTCTTGGACTGTGTGGCGCAGTGTGAGCGCTCTCGCCGCTTGACCATTCGCGCAGTAGATTTATTAACGCAGCCCCAAGCCTGCACAACTGAGCTGTCGAGTAACCAGCTTGGCTCTCGGATGATTACCTCGGCTCAGTCGGCGCCAGCTCTACCGATGTCAGAGGCTGCCGCTACGCTAACAGACAATCTTTCAGCAAACTATACAAATCACCAAGCACGAGAGAGTTTAGAGGTACGCAACTTCGTTGTTTTGCAATGGGGATGTCGTGCGCTTACGACGCGTATCACTATTCTAGCGAGTGACGGACTTTCAGCAGAGGGAAGTGACAGTCGGTAGTTGTCGACTTCAAGCAGGTCTGTGTCATCCGTACAATTTCCGCCGAGTTTCGAGGTCTAACGACCCCACAACCTACTACTTACGTGTGTACTTGCAGCGGTTGGAGACTATTTGCTGGGAGAGCACGTCGCTTTGAGACAGAAGACAAACCAGTTGCTGAATGGCCAAGCCGCACACGAGATTCGTTGGCGTGACAATGCTCAAGACATCGAAGCTAGCTTGGAGGAATCGCTCAGCAAAGTGAAGCTGCGCAACGCGGTGGACCTCGCCAACACATTAGGCGGCCACAAGGAGCAAAAGCGGGTAATGCAGGCTCTGATTGATGCAGATGCGAAGGTCATTGAAGAGGAACGAGTGACGGAAGAGCACAAGTCTCACCGACTACGACTTCGGCGCATCAACGCTCGTCAAGTAGTTCACCCTCAGACCAGGCGTGATGTCGACTTGGCCAAGAAACTTGCAAACCTGCACGTGGTGCGTACTCGTTCCTTTCTGTGTTGTGCATACGTGGCGAGTTTAGGCTGACTTCGATTGGTTTGTTGAATGTAGGAATCACCTTGGCAAGAGCGCAATTGGAAGGCGAAGATGAAGCTTCTTGAACGGAAGCGAGAAGAGAGCGACCTCAACGAACCAACTTCAGCACATACCGTTCCGTCATCTCGTCGAGGTAAACGAATGCAGCAATGTCGATCAGGAGCAGTCTCGGATATTGTCAGTCCTTCTGAGAGTACCAAGTTGTCGAAGGATGTTCCTGGCATGAGATTCCGCACCATCGAGACCGTGGAGAAAGCAGCACAGGACCCGTTGGTACAAGTCAATTCACATGATCTACTTGTTCGATGCTTGGAGATCCGCCAGAACAAGGACAGACACGTGAAAGCACTGGCGATGCATCGTGACCGGTTCCTAGACGGCGAAGCGGAGTGGGAGCACATGCGTCAGGATCCGATCAACGTCGTGCGTCGGCATTTACGTCGCAAACTGTACCAAGACGTACAACAGATCCAGATCGGTAGTATCGAGTACTTCTACTCTCCAGTTTTCCAGTGAACCACGACCACAACTGCATGTAGCAGCTAACATATTGTTGCCGATGTTTACAGTATAACTACATTAATCATAGCAGGTTCCGCACAAGTGTGGAGCTCTAATATCCCTCCAAAATTCTATCGTACCATTGCCTGCTCCAGGCGATACCTGTCAATGTTTGCATTTTTGCACGATCCTGATAGGAACGTTGCTGCTGAGTGTTCCGAGTCCATCGGCTTGCATTTGTTTCCATTCTCGATTGACGAGTACCTCGCTAGACGGCATCGTTTCTTGGACGAGGGTTACCACCGAAGATAGGCTTGAGGTATTTCTCGTCGAGCTCGACCCACCTGCTGTGCACGCTCTGGGAGCCGGGCGGAGAGAGGGATGACGTACTCAAGAGCGGTTCTTTCTCGTCAGCCTCACCAGTGTAGACGTCTTCGCTAATATCCACTTCTTGCTCAGGATGAGGATCTCCCGTAAGCCCCAACACACGAAGCAGCGGCCCCGTGGCCATGCCGAAGAAGACAGTCGTGAAAAGCACCAGGAAAAGTGTTGAGCTCTTGAGAATTGCTGCGTGGATGGGGTTACCCGTCGACACATTGAGCACCAGCGCGAAGGCGATGGCGCCACGCAGCCCCGAGAACCAAATCACGATCATGTACTTGAACGGGATTTTCTGTTGCTGCGAGCGCTTGCAGTTGGCCAGCATGCACAACGGGAAAGTGTTCAGTGCTCTTGCCACGAGACACGCGCCAAAATTTGCAAAGATAAACCACCAGTCCCAGACGAGTGAGTCGCGGTACGCAAAGACACTCAATCCAAGATACAGGTAGATGAAGTTCTCGGCCAGAAACGCCATCGTCGCGAGCAACTGTTTGAACGCGAACGCGCTGGCCTTCGAGATGTTGTACATGTGATAGTGTCGGATGAACACGCCGCTGAAAAACACCGCCAACAGCCCACTGAGTTCAAAGAGGTCAGCCGCCAAGTAGCTGGCGTAGGAACTCAGCAGGATAATTGAAATCTCGTAGGTCGGGTGCTGGCGCAGCGCTGGATCCGAGTGACGTAGGAAGTAGGCGGACGAGTAGCATATAGTCCCCGCTAGAGCGACCGACCCCACACCGATACTCAGCAGCCTGAACACCATGGACATGGCCGCTTGAGCGGTGACATCCGAGTTGCCACTCTCCACGAACTTCTGGAACAGCGTGAAGATGACGATCGCCACTGCGTCGTTCAGCACGCTCTCCCCGAACACGAGGTTGAACAGCAGCGACGGCGCTCTGCACTTCTTGAACACGAGTAGCGTGGCCACTGGGTCAATGGCGGAGATGAGGGATCCGAAGAGAAACGCCTCGGCTGATGTCAGCTGCGTGATGACCCCCAAGTTCCCGAGCCAGAGCAGGATGCCGCCAGTGGCAAACGTGGCCAGCAACGTGCCGACGATGGCCAGCAGCAGAATGGCGAAGAAGTTGCTGAAGAAGCCTTTGCGCTGCGTGTTGAAGCCCGCTTCGAGGATGATGGGGGGCAGCAGTCCCAGGAACAGGATCTGGGGGTCCAGTCCGGCCCCTTGGACGCGCTGGCATTGCAGTGAGAGAGAGAAGAGACAATTATTGTCAACGAGACCCAAGCAGTAATTAATTGCAATATAAAGAGGCAATGCAGTGTACGCACCACTTCCGACACGAGCGCGAGCAACGCGCCGCTCAGCAGGCCGCAGAAAATGGCCCAGGAGGACGTGGACAGCAGCGGTGCCTCGCGCATACGGTCGATGCGATAGGCCACGTTAACCAGCAGCAGCTGGATCACGGCGCACACCAGCAGCTCGGCGCCCGCCCAGCGCTGCTGCGTCTCCTCGGCTTCGGCCGCCAGTTGCATTCGTTCCTGTGTGTGTGATCTTGCTGGCTTAACGGTCTCTGCCGTGCGAGTGACGATTTTCTTTTCACCCTGATATGAATGGGTTAAATGTTGTTGAAGTTTTTAATCCAATTATTTGCAAAGCGTGAGAAGCGCATGTCTTCATTCAACACAAAGTTGAGGCCACATGTTGTCTCACCGCATTGTAAAACCGTTAACACAAGGGTTTTATCGTGTGACTGGCATCAGATGATGATGCATCATCACTCTGCCAAAATGGTGCTTCGTATCCCTGTCATCTCGTCGATTGAAGGCTTGGGGTTGGCTGTTCGCCAGCGTCTGCAGCTGCCCGCCTCGCCCTCTTCCGCCGCCGCCGCACTCTTCCAGCAGCAGCACGTGGAGATCGTGGATGTCCCCGTCCCGTCCCAGCAGTCGTGGCACCTCGACGCCACACAGCGCCAAACGCTCCAAGACGCCGAGTTCGTGCTGGCTGATGCCTCTTTGGGGGCCAAACTGCTGCTGGACCGCACCCATTTCTTGTCCCAAGAAGAAGAAGATGCACCCACATTGCTACAGAAGGTGAAATGGATGCAATCCACTTACGCCGGCGTGGAACCTTTTTTCCAGCAGTTGACGGCGAGCCAGAATGCATCTCCTCCATGCTTTAGTCTGACCCGGGCGGGGGGTATCATGCCCAATGCCATGGCCCAGTACGTTTTCGGGTGGGTTATTGCCCTGGAACGCAAATTCCTCGAGGTGCAGACTTACCAGCGAGAGCGCAATTACGCTCGCGCCGAACTCAAGTACCGGTCCTTCCGGCCGCTGACGATCAGCATCCTCGGGTTGGGAGATATCGGCCAGGCGATCGGTCGCTTGATGAAAGCTGCGGGGTTTCAAGTCATCGGGTTCAAGCGACGGACAAGTGCGGAAGATGCCGACAAAGTGAAAGAAAGCACCGAACGCGTGTCGGACGACCTCGACGACGTGTTGAGTGTGGCCGACTATGTTGTCAACATTTTGCCCAGTACTGCTGCAACGCGCGGGCTTTTAGACTTGGAGAGGCTGCAGGTGTGCAAGGAGAAGAAACCGGTGTTCATCAATGTCGGACGTGGGGATGTGATCAGGGAGACGGAGCTGGTGACGGCGTTGGACGAAGGACTGTTCTCGAAGGCGGTGCTGGATGTGTTTGAAAAAGAACCACTGCCCGAGGAGAGTCCACTGTGGACCCACCCGTCGGTGTTGCTGACCCCGCACGTGTCGGCTTTGAGTCTTCCGGAAGAAGTGGCGGACGTGTTTGTGAAGAATTTGGATCTGCGTCTGAGGGAGCTACCGATGCTGTACCAGGTGGACTGGGCGAACGGATACTAAAGAAGGTTGCTGGGACATTGGTTTTCCATGTACCAGGTTCTTGATGTTGGGCTGTTCAGCAAGGTGAATCTTGCGACAACTTCGGATGGTTGACTGGGATCACGGCCTTCGTCGCACTGGTAGAATTAGTAGAGTCGGGTGACTGAGACTTCAATTGGTCGCGGTGCCGACGGTGACAGAGTCAACGTCCTGACGTTCTGTGCCGCTATTATAAGAAATAGGGCCAATTGCATACGTGTCCGCACCCCAGAGTTCTAGAAAATGTGAGCATTGTTGACAGTGTCCATGTACAGACCCAAACAACAAGAAAGTGACTATGGACACAAGATGACTTACTTGTCTTTTGTATACCAGCTCATTTTGGCCCTTTTTTAACGAAAATGCCAGGTGGGGGTGAAAGCCAACTCACTCGGCAGGNTAGGCTGGGTAACAGATTTCATGTCGACACCTCCAATTAGTGATTTGACGGTTCATGACATCCGTCCTCCATCTTGTGTCAATATCCTCTGCCCAAACAACAAGGTGACGGCCGCACTGCAATCACCCACCCGATGGGGCGCTGCACTCGATCGAGCACGCACAAGGTTTACGACAGAAGTGTCAACCGCGATCTCCAATGATCTCTGCAACCGTACGATCATGGAGTTGTTAGCCAAGTCTTCGGAAGAAGGCAACATCTTCGTCTCCATTACCGAAATGGCTACATTTTGGAGCCAGTCGCAGATCTCTGTCTATCTCGAATCCCACCGAATCCATTTCCAGCCAATGTCTAACGGCCAGCACACCGTTAAAAAGACCGGCAGGTCTGTTCGACTCGAACTGGTCGCCGAACTTCGAGATCAGTTGGCAATTGGCAAGCATAGACTCATTCCGTACAGTATCCACTCCACCCCACTCCACTCCACTACAACCACTGCCACGACCATGCAAGGACTTTTCGCGCTCGCGTTCGTGCTGCTCAACAGCTGGCTCGGCCACAGCACCGAGGCCGCGCACGCCTCAGAGCCCCATTTCGTGGGTGGCCGCGTAGTCGAGAACAACAACTGCAACGGCTGCACCAACGTCCCCACGGTGCACACGCTGCTCAAGCACTCGGATGGCACCACCAACTGAAGAAAAATGATATAAACCAAGAAAGAGAATTGGGCTCAGAGAAGAGCGAGAAGACCAGATTCACACCACCGAAGACTTTCGAGACCATACATGTGTAGTCAGAAGCTCAGACTGAGGCGGCGTATGCATTATTATAAACCCCGGTAATGAATGCTGGGGCGTGATTCGTCTACAGTAGTTAACCTTTCTTGCTGGTGCTGTTGCTATTTGCTGATGGCAACATTGAAGCTGTAGACGTATTTAGATTTGGATGCTCCAGATGGCTGCGTGTTCTAAATGGAGACCACCATCATGTCTTGGTGACGGGTGGAGAGCAAGAGAGCGAAAGCTGTATTTTTGGCGGAAAACTGTTCTGCTGCTGGTTGTTTCGGTCAGGCATTTCGACTTCCAGCTGCGCGAGCGATGGCGCTTTCGACGCAGGCCTCCGGAGGCAGGGGCGACGGCGACAGAGCAATGTCGTCCCTGACCCAGTGGAAGGAGAGACAGCAACAGTGTGCGGAGCAGGTGGATCTGCAGGCGCTTCTGAGCAACGTCCGCTCTTCGCTGCGTGCCCAAGGCCTCGTGTGAGTTGGAGCACGAACTAAACTCGAGACGGCCAACATTTTTTTCTGGGCGTTTTGTTTGACTTGTGTCGTTGTTGCGAGACAGAGCGTGGGTGAACGTGAGTCTTGCGCTGGAAAAAGCTCAAAGTGACAGCGGCGGACTAACCAACGGCGCACTCAAGCGCTTGCTAAATGACTGTCGCGTTCCGATCTCCGACGTGGTATCCGAATCGATGCAGTTCTAAAATAGTCTCGAGTTCTTAGCTGACCGACTAAATTTTCTGATGTTGTTCAATCAGGATGCTCGAGCTCTAATTCAGCGACTCACTCAGAGTGTCGAAGAGGATGGTAGAGTTACAGCGGACGCGATCAAAAACCTCATCTTCGTACGCGGTTTGTCGAGAATTTAGTGTTTTTTGTTATTGTTTTGCTAACATGAACGGTTTGCTTGCTGTAGGGAACGTTGTCTGGTAGGAAACTGGAGTTTGTGCAATCTGCATTCGGTGCGTTGGATCGCAAGGGTGTCGGATACCTCCCGCTGCAGGATATTTTAGCAGCGCATGATGCAGCACGTCACCCTGCGGTCATGTTTGGTGAACAGAGTGTCGAGCACGTGGCTCGGGAATTCCAGACAGCATTCATGGCCGCAGCACGTCGGACGGGTACCGCCTTCGTGAGCTGGGCCCAATGGCTGACGTACTTCCAGTGTGTGGCAGCTCAAGCACCCAGCGACGAGTACTTCGAACTGCTGATGAAGCGTGTATGGCACGCTGATTTGCGGTGTTCACTTCAAGAAGCTGCTGGGACTGCCGACCTCAACTCACGGATGGACTCGATCCCACCGCCTGCACCAGCGTCGGTAGCTCCAGTGTCACTGCTTCAAGCTCTTCAGCACAACCAGAGCACTAGCAACACAGCGAAAGTGGTGCTCTCCATTTTCACGACTGCTCCTTCAAGGGAACAGCACGGTTCCAACAGTTTGAACTTTTCACCGATGGATCCTGATGCTTCACCTCGTGGAACGGCTAGGCATACCACCAACGACTTTCTCAAAGGCTCCCAATTTGCTGCTTGCCTCACTGAAGTCACGTCGCCCGCATCGCCGGTGTCAAACATTCGTTCGAGGACTGGGCCATCCGTTGATACTCTTGACCCTGGAGCGGCATCGGTACTGCGTAAGTTGCAGACTGGTCTTCGTGCATGTGGACTCAAAGCACTTGTAGAGCTTGGGCGTTGTCTACGCCTGGGCGATGCAGATGGCGACGGAAAGCTGACACTTGGAGAGTTTCGTCGTGCTCTTCAGAACTCGCACGAAGCCATAAGCGAAACAACTCCGAACTCCACATTACTCAGCGAGGCTGATCTGCGTGGGGTTTTCATGCATTTAGATTGCGACCGGAACGGGTTTGTTCCTGCTGAAGCTGCTTTGGATCTGGTGCGCGGAACGATGAGCGCTCACCGATTGCGTCTCGTGCAAAGAGCTTACCAGACCTTAGCACAAGAGACTGGAACAGCTCTATTAGATGCCTGTGACGCTGTTCAGCGGTACGATGCAAGCCGTCATCCAGACGTGATCGCACAGCGCAAAAGGGAAGAGCAATGCTTTCGCGAATTTGTGGAGAACTTTGACATGAGCGAGGGCAGTGGTGAAGGCACTGGCACGCACGGGAAAATCTCGCCGCGACAGTGGGAAGCATACTACCACAACGTCAGCTTCCTAGTTCCCGACGACGACTTGTTCGACCTCATCGTGCGCAACACGTGGCGGCTGCCGTCCGCTGGAAGCCCAATTCAAGCAGTCAAGAGCCGTGTACCCCCGCCAGTGCTGACTGAGAATCCACGAGGAAGCAGTTTCGCACAGAATTCGGTGCGCCAACCCACGCCAACTAGTGGCGAAGTCTTGTGGCGTGGCAAACGCAGCTCAGGTACAGGCATGGCGAGCCAGCAGGCATTTGCCATTCTTCAGCCGGACTTGGCAGACCACGTGCCAAGTGTGAGTAGTCCTTCAAGTGCTATGAGTTTAGCGATACCTCGCTCTCCAGGTGCCACCAGCAAGCAGTCGAAGGAACTGCGTCGCACGATTCATTCACTCCGTTGCGGGCTGAAAGAGCGAGGGCTTGGGGGCTTTATTACGCTGCAACAGCAGCTTCGTCGTGCAGCCGGACGGTCGGATGACGACTACTTTGATGAACTCAATGACAGGAACGTCGACTTTCACGAGTTTGTTCGTGCGCTCAAAAGCAGTGGGGTGCATGTCACCGGACGTGACGCGCAAAGCCTGTTTTACCACTTTGACAGCAACCACGACGGCGCGATGAGTGTCAGCGAATTCCTGACTGGTGTCCGGGAGCCTATGAGCGCTCGGCGTCAGCTTGTGGTGCGTATGGCATTTGACGCACTCGACCGCTCAGGCAGTGGCGAGGTAGATGCTAGTGCAATTGCTGCTGCATTTGATGCAAGACGGCTGCCGGATGTCACGACGGGCCGAAAGTCAGAGTGTGAGGCACACGCCGAGTTTCTAGACACCTTTGGACTTGTGACTGAGTCTCAACGCCAACGACGCGTGAACTTCGATGTGTGGGAGCGCTACTACGCAAACATGAGCGCTGCGATCGACGAAGACGAGCTGTTTGAGCAAATGCTTCGCAGCTCCTGGCACATTAGCCCCAGCTACGGTGGTCGAGTAGTAGCAGCAGGTACTATGTCAGCATCAGTTGAAGGCACACGCGTTGCCCAGCGTCAAGATACTGGACGCTCGAGTTTGCACGAAATCTTGGACCACTCGGCTGCGTACTCGAGCAGTCCAACTTCATCCAGTTCTGGCTCCAGCCCCAGCGTGACACTTCGACGAGCGAGGAACAATACGAGCAATTCAATTGCTACTTGCCTGGGCAAATCTCCATCAATGCAGCAGCTTAACCCTTCCGCGGAGACCACGACTGGATTGACTTCCCCGGGTAGACGTGAGTTCCACCTCCACCCTGCTGGAGTGCAAGCAATATTATCCAGACTCAAGCAAGTCTTACAAGCTCAGGGCTCTCTGGGGTTTTGCACCCTTAATCGACGTCTCCGGGCAGCTCGAGGCAATGCCATGAACTTGCAGGACCTTCGCAGTGCTGCTGTCGACTGTGAACTAACCCTGCCTAGTGGGCTAACTGATGCCGACCTTCGTCTGCTCTTCCAGTATCTAGACAGCGATGGCGACGGCCGCATCGCCCCGGACGAGTTGATCAACATCGTCCGTCCACCACTAACCGGACGCCGCCTGGAGTGCGTGCGTGAGGCTTTCGCGAAATTAGCTAAAGCGAGGAACACGCGCGATGCGGAGAAGGCCTTACTAGAACCCAGCGACGTTGTGGAAGAGTTCGACGCAACCGCTCACCCCGATGTGCAGGCTGGTCGGCGAGGAGTTGATCACGTATGTCGGGAATTCCTCGAGACGTTCGACATCGATGGTGGTGCCCAGGACGGGAAGATTTCGTGGGAGCAATGGCGAAGCTACTACCACAACGTAAGTGCCAGCATCGCATCGGACAAGGCGTTCGAGGAAATTGTGTGCAGCGTGTGGCACCTCGATGGTGGCAACAACAAACATTCAAACAAGTCGGTTGTCGATGCTACGTCAGCAGCCCAGCCGCAGCAACAGCAAGATAACCAGCAGAGTCGGGGCAACGGCACCGCTTCTTCCTGGAGCTTTTCACAGGCATTGCCTGCGACAGGGATTCAAAGCACGCCTACGGTGACGGAGCCGTTGGTCAGGGGGAGGAATATATTATCCCTGAAAGAGGTTGCAAGCGGAACAGTTCTGACTGATGCGAATCGGTTGGCATCGTCGAGAGGTCTGTCTCTAGGTGTTGAAGGTGTTCCACCATCCTACATAGGAGACATGGTCCTTCACTCTATCCGGTACCACATTCGCCAGAGTAACGCGTTGGCAGACGTCGTGCAACTTCGCGCCCGTCTTAATCAAGCTGCCGATCCTCGAACGGGTACCATCACGTATCTTCGCTGTTGCGATGCACTAAACGCTGCTCTGGGTCTCGCTCTGGGCGAGACTCAAGGTTGCGCATTGTTTGAGCACATCTCCCACTTTTCTCAACCTAACGGCGATGACAGTAGCAGTGCAGGCGGGCGCTTCCTCCAACAGCAGTACAGAGTCAACGGGCATGACACTATAGGCAGCCGCCTCCCACTGCGACTGGTTCTCGGGTGCCTGCTCGAACGCCTCAGCCCCGCGTGTCTGGCCAGTGTAACGCAGGTGTATACAGCGCTGCAGTCGGCAGGTAAGGGGCGCGTGTTCCCCGCCGCGTTGGCGTCGAGTTTCCAGGCTGCCAGACACCCAGACGTGGTCCTCGGTCGCGCCACCGCCGCTCAGGTCTTCCAGGACTTTGCACTCAACTTCGAGGTGGCAGGCGGCAGTGGAGACGGCGTCGTTGCGTTCCAGCACTTCGAGGCCTACTGCGTGAACCTGCGCGCCACGCTCGGCAGCGACGAGATGTTGCAGTTGTTGCTACGCGACTGCTTTAATACGAGGTGCGACTCCACTTAGCTACAGTAGCTGCATGTAGCGGGAGTTTAAATGAAGCCATTTCGGGTGAAGCCATTTCGGCAATCGAAAGTTGAAGTTGAAGTTTCAGTACGGGTGTTTCATTGCGATGTGGACAATTAGTGGACTACTGTGGTACATCTGATTCAATTTTGACAAGAACCTCAGGTTTTTAATATTCTTGCTGGACACAAAGTATGCTATTAATACTGCTACTTCAATAGACGATATCCTTGAATAACACATAGTACAAGTTTTGTCTTCAACCGTTTTGGCGCTGACGTCAGGGATCAATTGAACACGATCGAATTCGGTAGTGTCGTACCGAAGCACATCGTCGCCTTGGGAGGTCTTTGATCCTTTCGCTGCAAAATCCCTGTCGAGATCCGGCTAATACCAGAAATCGACCAAGAAGCAGCCCAAGAAGCAGCGTCTTTGACTCTTGCAGCAGCAACCATGACCAGGAAGCGACAGCGAAGTGCAGCGGGGCCTGACTCGGACGTGTCGGATGACCTCCCGCTTCAATCCGAGCAAAAGCAGCGAAATCCGACGCAAAACGGCGTTGCAACGCCACAGGATCGAGAGAACGCCGACGAAAGCAATAGTAATGCCCCGCGCATTATAAGCACGACGTCGGTGGGTGACCTGGACGACAAGGTCGAGTTGAAAACGGAGCCCGAGGAGGCCGCCGTTGAGGAGATGCAGCAGCAGAACGAACAGCAGACAGGTGCAGGCCTTCCGAGACGACGCGCGGTCGTCTGGTTCCGACGGGACTTGAGGTTGCACGACAACTTGGCACTGGGTGGGGCGATCCGCGCGCAGCAGGACGCCAAAGGGGAGGAGATGGCGCTGCTGCCCATTTACATCGTGCACCGCCCCAAGCGGCAACGGTGCGGGGCCGTGCGGTTCCAGTTCCTGCTGGAGGCGGTGCAAGACTTGGCCAAGTCGCTCGAAGCCTTGCAGGGTCGGCTGCTGGTGCTGCGTGGAGACGCCGAGGAGGTGCTGGCAGCTGTCATGGCTGCGTGGAGCGTCACCGACCTCTTCTTCGAGGCCGGAGTCATGCACTACGCGGTCGAGCGCGACAACCGAGTGCGCGCCATTGCCAATTCTATGGACGTCAAGGTCCAGTCCTTTCGCGGGGTGACGCTGTACGACCCGCACGAGATCATCGAGCGGAACGACGGCCAGGCGCCCACCGACTACGACCAGCTGCTGGAGATCACGGGCATGATGTTGCAGCCGGCAGTGCCCATTCCAGCGCCACAGACGCTGTCGAACGCGGCAAAGTTCAGTACGAACGAGTTGTTCTCACTGCTCAGTCAACAGGACAGCAGCACAGCAAACGCCATGGCTGGAGTCGACGCTGATACGAAGAGGACCGACACAGAGCTGTTCGCTGTGCCGCCTCTCGCGGCGCTTGGACTGACTCCACCAAACCCTCACACGCCATTCATCGGAGGTGAAAGCGAAGCGATGAAGAGACTGGACGCCTTCTGCAAGGACGAACGGCGTGTCGGGCACTTCGAGAAGCCGAAGACCTCTCCTGTCGCAATCGGCGCTCCCTCCACTACGACCATGAGCCCGTACCTGACGTTTGGCTGTCTGAGCGCTCGCGAGTTCTTCTATCGCATCATGTTCATCCAGCTGCAGTCGTTCCCGAGTCGCTCCGGACCCACACAGGTAACACTTGAAGGTCAGCTCATGTGGCGCGAGTTCTTCTACTGCTATGCGTGTAGTACGCCGAACTTCGACTCGCAGGAACGGAATCCGGGTTGCAAGCAGATCGAGTGGCGGCTGCTCGACGAAGAGTACGTATCACATCCCGAATATGACCACCGAGTGCCCACTGGCGTGAGAGATCCAGACGAGAAACTCGCTATGCACCAGTTGCAGTGCTGGAAGGACGGACGGACAGGTTTCCCTTGGATCGACGCTGTCATGCGGCAGATTAACCAGGAAGGCTGGACTCACCACGCTGGGCGTCACGCAGTCGCTTGCTTTCTCACACGCGGAGTGCTCTACATTTCGTGGTTGCGTGGTGCGGCTTATTTCCAGGAGAAAAACATCGATATGGATTGGCCGATCAACATTGGGAACTGGCTTTGGGTGAGCGCGAGCTGCTTCTTCTCGAACTACCGTCGGGTGGCGTCTCCGTCCACGTTCCCACAGCGATGGGATCAGCAAGGCCAATTCATTCGTAAGTATATTCCAGCGCTCCGTAACATGCCGGACAAGTTCGTGCATGAGCCATGGAAGGCGCCGATGAAAGTGCAGCGCGACGCTGGTTGCCTTATCGGAAAGGACTACCCCTTTCCCATCGTGGATACCAAGCATGCCATGTCGCGGTGCATAACTGGCATGAGCCAGGCTTACTCCGACAGTGAGACGGAGTCTACAACATCATCAGGTACGAGCACTCTCGCGTCGACGGATGACACGGAGGCGGGTGGTTCCTCGCCCTGGAGCTCCGACGACATGTGCTACAACTACCGAGGTCATCCATGAATTTCGCAGCCATTTCAACTTCAACATGCTGAGACGAGGCAACAATTGCACGATTGCTATGGAGGACATGCTGAGACGAGGCAACGATTGCTATGGAGGACAAAAGCGTGTGTTTCTCGTAGTTCGCTATCGTTTGCTTAACACAATAAATTATCAAGTAGTAGCTCTCCGTGACAGTTTCGGCCCTGCAATGCGTGACCCAACAGCCTGTTCGCACCTTTCAACGCCCGCTCCATCTACGCTTCATGGACCTTTATGAAGCTTGCGAGAATGGCAACGAGGAGCGCGTGGTGGAGTTGCTGGTGCTCGGGCAAGACTCTGGCCTCGCTCAGTCTCCAGCATCGCAACTTCGGATTCGAGCTATCGCCGGGAGGACGGCGTTGCTCGCTGCTTGTATGGGCGGCCAGGCGACTGTCGTGCGTCTGCTCCTAGGCGAGAAATCAATCGTGCACTTCACAAGCCGGTCGGAAGCTGAGGTAGTGACGCTACTGAAGCCGCTAGTGCACGCTTTCCAACAACAACAACAACCGGCAGGATCGAATGGACTGGGTGTACTGTTTCAAGTGTCGATGGTGACGAAAGATGGCGGCGCAGACGTCGTGCCCATGGCCGAGGTGCAGCTTCCACCTCAATGGGCGATCCCACCGAGCGAGTTACTGGAGGGCAAGCAGCACGTGGATCACTTTGGCAATACCCCGCTCCAGTGTGTAAGTTGCTTCGGCTGCGGCTCCAATGTGAAGCACATCGACGACGGGTTGGAAATCACGAAACAGCTTTTGATCCACGGAGACCAACCCAACCTGCCCAAGAGTAGCAACAAGTGGACACCGCTGCATTGGGGAGCGTACAACGGCAATCACGAGCAAATCGCGACGCTATTAGATCCGGTGTTGCATGTTGGAGATGGCACACAGCGCTTTGCCAAGACACAGTTTGCTATCCCGCTGCTGATCGATACGGACGACCTCTTCGCTGTGGATATCGCTGGGCGTCGTGGACTTGCGCTTCAAGACGAAAGGATTGATTTACACCGACAAATATCCTTCAAAGATGGTGATGAAGCGAACGACGAGTATGCGCTCTGGCGCCTTCGCCTTGATCATGTTCAAGCCGTAACGTCATTTATCCACGAATTTCTAGCGAACGGAGCGCACCTTACACGCTACGTGGGCGAGATGAACGCCCGCAACCCGCTGCGTCCCCAGAGGAATAAGGCAAAACTGGTGACGATCCAAGATGCTGTTCGGTATGGCCAACATCTTCTGTATTGGGCAGGTTGTTTCGGACTTGTCGACGAAATTCGGTCACTGCTCCAGCTAGAGCTGAGAATGTCTGCAGCGAGTGGCAGCAGTAGTGCTGGGAAGGCAATGGTCAAACCGTTGATCGCGCACGACACAGACGACAAAGACGTGAAGATCTCCCTCAGGATGCTGTACACGTGCTCGTGTGAAGCTGGAAAAAGACAATCTGTGCTTCACGCCATTGCAGCTCATGGGCAACTGGACATCCTCAAGCTGTTTCTCGACAAAATGCTTGATGACCAAGTGCACCCTTCTGATGATGTCGCTACCCTCGTTGGAAGCTCCATGACGAGTTCTTTGCTGAAAGGAGCTAAGCCGAAGAAGAATGTCGTCGCTCCTGTAACAACGGACGTAGAGGAGTCCGAATCGGCGGTCGAAAGTGAGAAAACTGAGCATCTCGACATCGCAGAGCTCGTCAACGCTGGGTGGAGGAACTACCGCAACGAGACCCCGTTGTTTAATGCTGTACTCTATTTGCAAGAAGGTGCGGTGTGCATGTTTGCTAGCATCCTTTGTCCAAAAAGTCTCGCGTGGGAACTTCAAAACGTAAATGTCGAGGGATCATCGCTCCACCACGTTTCTAGCGAGGCTTCTCGGCAAGAACTCGGTATTGAACATCAGCCTGCGCGACCTGAATACGTGGTGCTCTTCGACAGCGTGAAGAAGAAACAGTTTAAAGAGACCGTCATCGAGACGCTGCATGAAGAAAGCTCTATCGCGCCATCACTCGTAGTGACCCGATCGGGTATTCGTGAGACAGCATCTGGGGCTTGCTGTGCAAAGGGAGGAACCGATTACATTGTGGTTGGTGCTACGGACGAGGTTCTCATTCAACAAGCTCAAGTGCTGCAGCTCAAGGTGAAACATCGTGGGTCTTCGACACGTTCCAAATACAACGCCAGTTCTCCCGAGTTGTTTGAGAGCTTTCGGTCGTTGCAGCGCCAGCAAGTCATCCTCAGTATTATCCAAAGGAAGATCAACCTGCAGAAGCATCTCAAGAATGGCAACATCCGAACCATCTTCCCACTCCATGATGCCATGGGCTGCCGCAACATCATTCGTCACTGGGGCTACACGGATTCTTACCAGCGTATTTTCCAGCCCTTTGCAGGCAACAGTCTGGAGCAGTTTTTCTTGGAGCGTAAGCGGCACCAGTACGAGATGCTATGGCCGCTGCTCACGTATTTCGGCGAGAAACACGCATTCTACTACGCTTTCGTGACGTTCTACACGGTGTGGCTTCTTCCGATTGCTTTGATCGGGATAGCATGCCAGCTGCTCTGGCTGGCTGACGACGTGAGCTTTGTGCCGCCACTATTCGCGATTGTAGTGTCCATTTGGGCAACGCTGATGGTCGAGCGCTGGAAGCGCAAGCGTAGTGAAATTCAGAGAAAATTTGGTCACTTCCGACGCAACCGAAGCGAGGAAACACCAGGATTCTACGGAGATTTTCAGGTTGAAACGACTCTGCTACGAGCGAAGACTGCGGTGGACGTGAGCTTCCCCAGAGCATTACAGCTTGCTAGAATTTACACAGGCATTCCTCTGCTAATGACCATGGGGATAGCTGCGGTGGTGATTTTCGTGGCCGTGAAGACGAACACAGCTTCAGCGGCCATCGTACACAAGGCGATGCCTTGGTTGCCACTGGTTTTAGTCCCGTACGTGGTGCCGTTGATGAACGCGATATCAATGCTGCTCCTCGACAATTGGTACACGCGTCTCGCTCGGGCACTTACCACGTGGGAGAACCACCGCACCGTGTGGGAATTCGAGTCCATGCTGGCTGTCAAATTGTTCTGGTTTAAGTTCCTCAACGCTTTCATCTCGCTCTTCTGGATCGCGTTCGTAGACCAGGACGCTGCTGCACTTCGCAAGCAGCTCGTGATCATCATGGGCGTTCGGCAGTTGTGGAATTCGGTCAAGCGTGATGTCATACCGATGCTGCATGTGCGATATAGGTGGAAGACCGCAGGATTTCGCTTTCGATCGTCATCTTCAGTAACTCGAACGAGTCATTGCTGGTCGTTGGCATGTCATGAATGGTACGATGCACAGATGTCATCACGTGAAGGAGAACGTCATTCCCCTCCTCCTGTTGTACTCATTCAAGAGCTCATGTATCCCCACGATTTCTTAATGGGGAAGCAGATGGAAGTAGTCCTGCAGTTCGGATACGTCACCATGTTCGTCTCTGTGTTGCCCGTGGCGCCTTTGTTTGCTTTGCTAAGCAATGTAGTGGCAATGCGCCTGGACGTGCTGAGTTGTACGCAAGCTAAGCGACGTCCGCCGTTCGAGAGCGAAACGGAGGTGTCAACCTTCATGAGCATCCTCGAATTTATGAGTTTTGCTGCTGTCGCGGTTAATTGTGCTGTTCTCTTCTTCACTACAAGATCCGACTTCGAGAGCTTATTGCAGGTGGCAGATCCAAGGTGGAGAGGAGAGACAATTGATACAGCAGACAGCACGAATGTCTACGTCAAAGAACTTTGGGTTCTGATTGCGATTGAACACGTCGTCCTTGGTGCTAAGGCTCTCCTGTCGTTGGTGATCGATGACTCGGCGTCGTGGGTGCGTCTAGACGAAGACCAAACCGACGAAGAAGAAAAGAAGAGAATGCTCGGTGTCACTACCCCCAGGACATTGTCAAGCCCACCAACCGCAAGAACGCCGACTACGTTAAACGAAGGAGCTCTGCACGCGGTATCTCATAGGGGCAGCGCTGATCAGAGCAAGTTCAACCAAGTCCTGGCAAAGCAGTACTTAGCGGCTTTACAGGAGCGAGACGAAGCCTTGAAAAGGGAGCAAACGACTCGAGAACTGCTTACGGAATCGATGAAGCATGCAGGGAGTGCACAAACCCAGGCTACGATTGCATCTACTGCAAACAAAGCGAAAGTTCCAAGCTTGTCGTCCAGCGACACCGTCGCTGATAGCTCGAGAGAAGACGAGGAGACTCGGAGCATTTTTGAAATACAACCAAGTAGCAATGGCGAGCTGGGAAGAAGACGATGCTTCATGTGCTATGCGTTGAGAAATCTTCAGAAGACATCGGAGAAGCGATGTCTTTCTTGCCATATCGCGTTGTGCGAGTCATGTGACGAGATTATTCACTTGGACGACCTGGGAGTGCAGGAACCTTCACATTTCCGGGTGAAGATCATCGTAGGGAAGTCGACCAAAACGATAATGGAAGAAGTGCACGGCCTTCTCGTTAGTGCTGAAGCAGACAATTCCGACATATCATCAGGCCACCGCTCAACTCGACGCTGCAGCAAGCATGAAAAGAAGCATTTGAAGGAGTTGCGACGGCACGTGGAGAGTTTCGTTGTCACGAACACGCCATGCAATCTCTCTAGTGCACAGCGGCAGCTGACAAGCGACAAAGCGTTTAAGCGGTGTTGCGTCAACGTTCGAATTGCACTGCGCTATCTTCGCAATCATGAGCGACGGCGCTTGTACCTCGAAAGCTCGAACCCGGCGGTCTCACCAGCACTTGCTCCAGTGTCCACAGACCCGAAAGGACTCTGTCACTAGCTTAATAGCAAGCGGTGGTTTCAAGCGTCAGTCCGTAATTTAGAGCAGCTGACGGCGTTCGAAGTACGCGCGGATAGCGCGGATGTCATCGGGGGACGTACGGCAGCAGCCGCCGAAGAAGCGCGCGCCAGCATCGTACCACTTGGGCAAGAACTCCTCCCACGAGCTGGGGCCACCGGTGCTGTCAGCCGGAAGCCACTTCTTGTTCACTCCATCCCAACCTTCTCCGCTGTTCGGGTAGACCACCTTGGGCCAGAGGCAATTCAACTCGCGCAACAGGCTCTCCACGTGCTGCGGCGGCGTGCAGTTAATGCCAACGGCAAACAGTTGCGACGGGTTCTTGAGCTTGGCCAGAATGTCCGGGATGCGAGCAATCGGTTCGCCGCTGTTAAGCTCCGTTCCGTTGTGGCACGCCACAGCGACAATGGCGTGCGCGGTCGGGAACTCGTTCAGCAGGTCCACAAACGCTTCCACCTCCACGAGGCACGGAATCGTCTCGCAGATGAGGAAATCAGCCGGTGCGTAGTTGGTGAAGAAGGCGAAGCGGTGCTTGTGCCACGCCACGAGCTCCTCCTTGCTCTTGCCGTAGTCCCCGCGGTATTCCTGTCAACAACCAGCCAGCCAACTCGTGAGTCAGTCGACACTTCCACCATGTCCTTGATGCAGATCCTGATAACCCACTCACCGATCCGTCGGCCAGCGCGGCGCCGTAGCAGCCGATACTGGCACCCACCAGGGGCTTGATGCGTTTGCTCTGGTCCAGGTCATTCCACGCGGCGTCGCGCGCCTGCACGCCGAGGTCGATGCTCTTGGCGAAGAGCTTCTCCACGTCCTCGATGGCCGTCACGCCCTCGCGCTTGAACCCGTCCACCGACGCTTGGTAGCTGGCGGTGGTGGCCACGTCGGCCCCCGCCTCGAAGTAGGTCTTGTGGGCGTTCACGACGACTTGCTGGAGGTGCGCATTCCTGTCCAGCAGTAGCGACGCCGACCACAAGTCGCTGGCGCTCAGATCCACGCGCGGGTCCTTCTCCAATTCGGTGGCGAAACCTCCGTCCAATACCACGACGTGGCTCTTGTCGGCCAGAAGCTGCTGCAGACCAGTCAACGCGGCGGAGCTCATGGCGGACGAGGCGCGTGCGACGATGCTAACAATGTGTGACGTGTGACGGATTCGATGGTTGCTGGTTTTTTCAACCTGATCACCACGAATTGCAGCAAATAAGAGGGCAGAATTTGGAAATAGAAGCATACGATTGGTGGGAAATGGCAATTTTGATTGTCCACCGTTACACTATGATGAGTAAAACATCAAGCGAATGACAGCCGTCCTGATATTGATAGTTGCCGAATGAAGATACAATGTATAGATGGGGTGAACAGGCGTTTCGGAGACGGGGTGCGAGGTGCAGTTCTCAGGGAACGGACATTGAGCATTGCACTGGCCCAACCTCATTTGCCAAGTTCCAGTGCAAGGCTCAGAGCCCTAAAGGTCTGCCGACAGTCAACCGGATTTTGGTCGAGTCTTTCGGTGCATCATGTGCCAGGCAAAGGTGACAAGCAAGACGCCGCTGGTGGCTCCGGTGCAGGCTGTGCACTCGCTGTGGCAGCCCAAACTCATGTACCTCATCAGTAACGCGTGGACGTCGGCGCAGATGAACTTCCTGAGCGTCTTCTACCAGCAGACGGCGCAATTCTCCAAGGTGCAGATCGGCTTCTTGCAGACGCTGCCTTGCGTGTGCACCATGCTGGCGCCGCCGTTCTGGGGCGCCGTGGCCGACCACATCCAGAACCAGCGACTCATCCATGTCTTCTGCATCGTATCTGGCGCGCTGCTCATGTTCGCGGTGCGCTTCTTCTACTGGTCCTTCGACTGGATGGTCGTCGTCATCATCGCGTCCAACTTCCAGGTGGCCCCGACCGGGTCCTTACTGGATCACACAGTGCTCAACCTCCTGGACAAGGTCGGCGGCGAGTACGGCAAGCAGCGGCTGTTCGGCGCGCTCGGCTACGGTGTCGGGGCCTACATCACGGGCCTCATCGTGGCCGTCGCTGGCATTTCGTGGTCCTTCAATGTAAGCTTGACGCTCGGTCTGACGTCGCTGTTCGTATTGCGCACGATCCCGCAAATGCAGCATAGTCGTCTGTTGACTGAAGCTGTCCTGGAAAGTGGCACAGTGAAGCCGCCGTCGTTCATGGACAACGTCCGACTGATCTGCGAGATGGTGGACGTGCTCGTGCTGTTTGGCGTGGTGTTCCTCATGGGTCTCATGTACGGCGTGCTGTCCAGCTTCCTCACGCTGAACCTGTACAACCTCTCGGGCGAGAACGCCCAGATCGTGGGCATCGCTATCATGTGCGAAACAGCGTCGGAACTGCCCGCGTTCTTCTACTCGCACAAGATCATCAACCGGTTCGGAATCATCAACGTTCTGCTGCTGTCCATCATGGGCTACGCTCTCCGCGTCTCCTACTACGCCGCCATGACCAACGCGTGGAGAGCCATTCCCTTCGAATTCTTGCACGGCGCGACGTACGGATTGGCATGGGCGGCGTGCACGCAGTACGTTTACTCGGCCGCTCCTCCTGGCTGCCAGGGGACCATCATGGGAGTGCTGAACGCTGTGCAGAACGGTCTCGCGCGCGGCATGGGCACGCTCATCGGAGGCTACTTCTACCAGCACTATGGAGCCCGCACCATGTGGCTGGTTACAGACCTGGGCGTGCCTCTTGCGCTCATCGGTCTGGGCGTGTTCGCGCACCTCAAGAGCAAGAGCGACGTGGTGCATGAGACGCACCTCGAAGAGGCCGAGCTCTTCTCGCCTCACGTTGGCAACCCGCAAGTGCTCAAGGCGAGCGCAGGCCAGAGCTTCGAGGAGATCCTATAGACTATATTGTTACCTAGATACATTGCACTGCAGTGTCTTCATTTATATATAAATAAGACCGGACGTATCCGAGCAGCAAACCGTCATTGCCACTCAAAAAAGGCAAGATTAGTAACTTCAAGTGCTTTCTACCAATCACAAGCCATGTCTGACCTTTTCAACCAATCGTGGACAAGAGCTCTTCGCCATTCCGCCATTCGCTTCGATCCCCCAAAGAGCCTAAATGACGGACCGCGCGGCGCCACTGCCGCCTCCTGAGGAAGCCCACGACGCTGCAGATGACGCCGATCTCGTGGACTTCGCGTCTTCATTGCTGGGCGCCGCCGACGCGGACTCAGAGCTGCCGGAAGCGACGCTGGACGCCGCGACACTCGACGCAGTGCACGCAGCCATCAACGCGCCGCAAGAACTCGCCTCCGAGTCGATTTCGACGGCACGCTTGTCGCTAGAACTGCCCCAAGAACCACGTACAGCCAGCGAGGACCACAAAGAGCCAATTATTAGTGAAATTGGCCCAGGAATGAGCTCAGATGGAGACGAAGTGAGGATCCTCATGTGGTTCCGACGAGATCTCCGTCTCCACGACAACTTGGCACTCAGTGAGGCGCTGCAATTGGCCAAACAGCAGGAGGAGAAGATGACGCAGAGTTTGGGACGCAAGGTGATGTTCATCCCGCTGTACATCGTGCACCGCCCCAAGATCATGCTCTGCGGCGTCAACCGCTTCCAGTTCATGCTAGAGAGCGTCTCGGACTTGGCCGACGCGTTGGCAGCGCGTGGGTCGCGTCTTGTGGTGGCTCGAGGCGACGGAGTGCAAGTGCTGCGACGTCTGTTGCCGGCGTGGCGTATCACGCACCTGTTCTTCGACGCAGCCAGCGAACCTTTTGCTCTCGCCCGAGACGACCGAGCAGTGGCGTTGGCCACTCGACTGGGCGTTCAGACGCACGTGACACATGGCTACACACTCTACGACTTGGACGCAGTCATCGCAGGAAACCAAGGAGAGCCGCCCAAGACCTACACGGCCTTCCTCCGAGCGCTGGCCATGCAGCCGAAACCTCCGAAGCCACTCCCGACGCCGGGAAAGGTGCCTGCTCCGGCGTACTTGCCAAGTGAGTTATACCAGCAAGTGGTGGACTACTGGAAGAATCGTCTCAAACCTGACAGAGTCGTGGCGCAGTCGGTCGTGAAAGAGGAAAAGACTGAAGAAGAGGAAGAGGAGGAGGAAGAGGAAGACGACCCGGAAGAAAAAGCGATGCAGCTAGAAGAGGTTGCAGGCTCGGAGCAGCAGTTCACAATCCCAGAAGTGACTGACTTTGGCTACGACGCCCCCGAGCGGCACCCCTTTATCTATGGCGGCGAGCAAATTGCGCTGAGCATTCTACGCGACTATTGTCGCAACGAAGGCCGCGTGGTCAAGTTCGAGAAGCCCAAGACGTCCCCAGCACAGACGGCCCCGTCCGCCTCGACAACATCGCTGAGTCCGTTCTTGTATTTTGGTTGCATCAGCCCGCGGACATTTTTGCACCACGTTCGAGGCATTCAAGAACACCATGCCAAGACGCTTTCGGCTACACCTGTGAGCTTGGACGGCCAACTTCTTTGGCGTGAATTCTTCCACTGCCACGGTCGTGCCAACCCGTATTTTGACAAAATGGAGGAGAGCCCTACTTGCCTGCAAATTGACTGGAGATGGCACACAATTCCAGAGAACGAAGAGGATGTGACTGACGATGACAAGCTCGCTCGCTCACAGTTTAAGGCGTGGACAGATGGTCAGACTGGTTTCCCGTGGATCGACGCCATCATGATCCAGCTAAAGGAGGAAGGTTGGATGCATCATCTAGCGCGTCACTCGGTAGCATGCTTCCTTACTCGCGGCGATCTATACATTTCGTGGGTGCGTGGGCTTGAAGTTTTCCAGGAACAGCTGATCGACCACGACTGGAGTATCAATGCCGGTAACTGGCTTTGGCTCAGCAGCAGCTATTTCTTCTCGGCCTACTTCCGCGTCTACTCCCCGTCGACGTTTGGCAAGAAATGGGATCCCGAAGGTTTGTTCATCCGCAAGTACGTGCCGGCACTGAGCAAGATGCCAGTCAAGTATATCTACGAACCTTGGAAAGCTCCCTTGACTGTTCAACACGCTGCTGGCTGTCTTATTGGAAAAGACTATCCGTTCCCCATTGTGGATCACAAGATCGCAATGCGTCGGTGCATGGTGGGCATGAAAAAGTCATATGCCATCGGTGAGTACGGCACTCCACCGATTCCAAGGTCACCCACCAGCCCCACGAACAAGCGTCCACGTGAGAACTCGTCGAACTCGTCGGAGACGTCCGAAGATTCGACGCAGTAGTGGAAATGACTACAAGAACAAAGGTGTCGTTGCTGACTGCCTTGTGTCACTTGTTGTCAAAGAACTGGCCCGACCTTGAATCATTTTGATCGATGCTAACAGATACTTCTGCTAGCCTTAAAGTGAATAGTGATTGATGCACAATGAACTGGCGAGAAGCTTTATGGCGTCACGAACTCCGACCATTTCCGGAGGTACATGTAGTCGCAGTACCGATCCTTTTCAACAAGTAATGCTGTTATCGGGTGGCACTTCAGCCTCACGTAGCTGTGTGCTTCGACTCGTGGTAGTGGTAGGAACGACACTTATGGTGGTGGTGGCTGTAGTAGCTGTCACCAGGATGAATAGCGGCTCGCATCGGGCTTCATCTGAGGTTCATCGGCATTCCTTGTGCCAGTTTGACAATGGCAACGACTCGGAAGGCGCCGGGTGTTTCGAAAGGGAGAAGAGGAACGAGAAAAGGAGCCTTCAAGATGTGCGCAATGCAGTGTCTGGGTACCGAACAGGGGCTCCGCTTCAAGGGAAAAATCATGCGTGGCTTCCTCTTCGAGACAGGAGGGATCCAACCGAGAATGCTCACGAAAATAAGCACTCTCACGACCACCGCAGCCACCGTCACCACGACCATGAGAGCGACGACGACGATGATTCTGGAGACGACAACAATGACGACGACGATGACGATGACGATGACGATGATAAAGACGACGACGACAAGGATGAAGACGACAGCAAAGACGACAGCAAAGACGATAGTGACAGCAGCAGTCAAAGTGACAGCGCCAGCAGTAGTGGCCAGGAATCTGCTGCCATCCAGTCCAGCGTCGTCACGAACTTGGATGGCGTCAATATTGGCAACACTATCACGATAATTAACATCGGCACTGGAAGTCAACAGGCAAGCAGTAGTGGATCCGCTGACAATGAGCCGAATGGAAATTCTTCAAGTGGGCTAGCAGTCGATGATTCTGGTCGTTCAGGTATCACCTCTGCAGCTGTTCGAGCATTTTGCGACTCCATCGACTGCAGTCCTTCGAACGGCTCACAGACCACCGTGACCAGCTCAGGATCTACAACCTTCTCGATCATGCCTTCTGTCAGTGGCAGCAACGCAGCAAGAGGAAACGAAGCCCGGTACGAAATTCCGGCTATGAGTAATGACAGCAACAGAGTGACGACGGGGCTAAGCTTAGCAAAATGGCTGCTACTCGTTGCAATCCTTGTCCAACTCCGTCATACCTAAAGTGCTGTCAATCAAAATTTGCTTTCATTAGTTAGGTAGTTAGTTAAGCTCAGGTGGTCCGCACTCTCTTGAAGACACTCCTTATAGCACCCGGAGTGTCTGGTGCCCTCTCCCCTCGTCGGCGCTTGTCATTCCGACTGTGCGGGCTAGCAGCCGAAGAACGCTTGGCGCGCACCATGACAACATTCACTTGGCACGGCCTTGCAGTGGCCATTGGCGGATCGGTTGATATCCGGGCCAAGGCGATCGTCACTGCGGCCTGCAGTATCTGTCCACTGACAGGGGTAGTCTGTAGCTCCGAAGGCGATAGTCCATCATGCTCGGGTGACAGCTGCAGGGTCGACTGCACGGCCGCGACCGCGAATGTGCCTGTGTACGCTTTCGGCAGCTGGAATCGACAGAGCGGACACGTACTTCGCCGTTTGAGCCACGACTGCGCGCAGCTGCTGTGGAACCGGTGGCCGCACGTCAGTTCGAGCGTCGCGCGAGTGCAGACGGCGCTCAAGGGCGTAGTTGAGTCTACGCCCATGCAAATGGCGCACGATGTCTCCTGTTCAGCTGCGGTTGGCCTGTGCATTTCGGCGTCGTGCACCATCTTGGTGAGCTCCTTCGGGTCAGTGGGTGAGATCTGCTTCAACTGCGGCAGCACTTGTCTCAATACGAGTCGCACCCACGCGGGGCTCTCGAAATGCCGCAGCACGTCCCCGATGGACTCGGAGAGCTGGGCGGCGTAGCGGACGCTCACGTTTAGATGCAGCTCCATCGTTTAAATCCGGTTTTCCTGTCGAGTTCCTGTTTCGCTTTGAGCCCCACGCAGCAAGTCCTGAAATGAAGGAGTGAAGTGAAAACCAAGGGCGAGCGCTGCGATCTCAGAGGATACTGCCGCGCTCGTGTTCAATGACGGCGCGTATCTTCTTGCTTTAACTGGACCCACTCCAGAGGGGTGCGGAAGGTGGTAGCAAGCGGGCAATATATCGCATGCAATCTGCCTTGACCTGGTGTTCGCCGCGTCTTACTCGCGGACGACTTCAATCTGAAGTTTCGGGGTGACAATCGTCAACATGGACACCGCACGGGATTGCTTTAGTTCACTGACACTGGAGGGCCAGTGTCAGGACGGGTGTATCCTCACTGCAGCTTCGTACGGGATCCACGTCGCACCAGGAACCGGGCATGCAATCGAGCGCACACCAACCACGGCGCTGTATCCGGATAGGCTACACCTGGTGCCCTCCCGTCTCGTCAAGAGACGACGGTGTTACTGGAGCTACCAGCGACTATTCATTCCACTGAGAAGACTACACTGTACAGGTTCCAGACTGCAACCAAGTTGAAGTGCATCCGCACGCCTAGTTTTTTTTTCCAGGGATCGTCACTCGACCACCAAGCCGCCCGGCGAAAAGACTGGCGAGGATACACCTGCATCGTCTTTCCACGACGATCTCGTCTCGCAAGAGCCCCTGCAGCAGGGATCCTTGTACATGTACATACATGCAGGGATCCAGCCAGTGGAGTAGTATCGCTGCTCGAACGAGATGGGGATCCAACGTATGGCAGTGCCAATTTGGCACCACCAACGGCGTGACGTCGCCAAGGCCGTTTGCTGACTTTCGTTCGTGTGCACTCAAGAGCTCTCGATCAATACTGTACGTATTACATGTACATGTGTATTATGGGTATTTTTACTGTTGTCTGGAACTTCTGACTCGTTGCCGTTTACTCGTCTCGGCCTGTCGACGAATACACGTCCGCTTCCTGCCCGTCTCCCCTGGCGCCACGCTCGACGAGACCTCGTCGCTGAACTTGGTCTCCTCCACCGAGGCAAATCGAGTGGAGGCGATCCGCCGGATCATCCGGTGCCGTGGGGCTTCAAGGTGGCAACGAATCGTTGACGACCGGGTGGTCGTGGCCATATCGGAAAACATTTCGCCGCTGGCCTCGTCCAGGAGGATGGCGGTCAGCTCGCACGGATAAAAGGGCACGCGCCCAAGTGGGCCATTGAGGAACGCCTTCTCAAGCGTTAAGCACACCACGACGCGAACGGAGTGACCCCCGACGGGTGCGTGTGCGATGCAGGCCCGAGGCCAAGCGCTGACGTGTTCTGGAAGCACCGCGGTCGATTGCAAGCGCCGCACGACAAACCTACCGGCTAACTCCTTCGGGAATTGCCACCGGCAAATGGGGCACGTGCTCTGCAGTTGCAGCCACGAGTGAATGCAGCGGCGGTGGAAGACATGGCCACAGGGGAGCTGCACGCCGCTCTTCTTCGCGAGACGCCTACCGGTACCTTTGACGGCATCCTCAGCGTCGGGATCCAGACAGATCACGCAGTCGATGGACGGCGCCGAGCATGCATCGTAGCGCCCTGCTGCTACTTGCCAGAACCTGTCGAGGCGTTCCAGCACGGAAGAGTCCACGGGGGAGACCTTCTGCAGTCGGGGTCCAATGTGCCGGGTCATGAAGGCCGCCCATATGCGCGACCGCAGCAGACGCAGCACGTCGCCGAGAACCGTATCTGGCGGGGTGCAGTAGTGTACCTCCACTCGTACTGTCACCTCCATTCGATGCCGCGCTGTTGCCTGGTCCGGATTTGCTTTCGCTACAGTTCTGAGTGAGCAAGCGAGCGAAAAGCAGAAATGAGCAGAAGGCGGCCGCGAACGGCAAAGCGGTGGTTCGTAAGCAGCGCCGGCCCGGCTCCGAATTTTCCCTGGTGTGTGCCTGCGGAGGAACGACGGTGACTGCCCCCGCAGTGCGCATTACCTTGGCAGCGTGCAGTGTACTTCAAATGAGTAATGTTCGTAATGTCATTTGCAGCGGTAGGCACTAACGCGCAGGCTGCTTGACTCAAGCCTTGAGTATCATCGGCTCGGTGGCCGAGATGACTCGGGCTGCTGCGACCTCCTCGCGAATCATCGTTAGCCAACCTGTTGCTGGGCCAAGACGCGTAACAAAAGGCAGTGCAAGTCGGCTGCTGGATGATGTCGACCCTTCTCTGCAGGACCATTTTCTAATCGACACGCTCGACCTGATCTCTGGCGGCCGGAGTCCGAGCCATCTCTGCACCGCAACTCGCCATGCTTTGCGGTCTTCTCTGATGAAAAGCAGCGACTGCAACTCGTTGCACTGTCCGAGGCCCCGCTCAAAAGCCAAGATCGCGCGGTCGGTCTCTCGTGCGCCAAGCAGTCCCACTGTGATCATTACTAACAGGCCAGGCGTAGGACGAAACTGGTACAATGTACCATCACTCGACTCCACGGCGAGCTCAACTCGATTGCCAGCGTCGCGCTGTCACCGCAACGCGAGTCAATATGCGCGACGGTTGCGGCCGCGCAGGTGAGGAAGCTCGCAGGCCGCGGAAGATTTGATCGAGAAGGCTGCGCTCGCCATGACAAGCTTTGGTTGAAGTTTGCTGCTTGGCGAGCGTCATCCCTCGGGCTCCGATCTACATGTACAAGCTGTAGCTGTGGCCGATCAATAGCTGCGCTGCCACCGCCAGCTAAGTTTGTTCTGGCTCCGATTTGCCGAGTCTCGAGAGCAGCTCGACCAGGCCATTGGCCGTCTATTTGCCGTGCAGCGTCTACACTGTACGGTACACTGCACTGTTTGGGCCGCGCACGCCCTCAATTTGAGAGTCGCAAGCCGTTTGCTCCGAGCTCCGTGTTCCTGAGCTCCGAGCAGGCTGTCGCTCGTGACAGCCAGCCGTCTGCAAGACGGCTGGATACATGTCCAGAGCCATCAGGTCGAGGCGAGCTGGTCAAGTTGACTTGTTTTCGAGCCGTCCGTCGCAATCTCCCTGGCAGCGAGTGCCCTGGGCGGCTCAGCAGCAGCAGCAGTAGCAGCAGCATGAGAAGGAGAAAGGCAAGTGTACATGCGTTGTTGCCGCCTGGGCACGGGGCACGCCCGCCCTTCGGCGCCTGCGCGGTTAAAATCTTCGAAACTGCTCGTAAGCGGGCATAGCCCGGACGGCAGGAAAAAGGTGCGGAGACGTTCTCTGTCTGTCATGGGCGTGGCCGCTGCCCTCTCGCTCACTTTTGCTTTTCCGGAGCAAAGGAGACCTTGACGGACGCCGCCATCGCATTCTTTCATTAGCTGGTCGACGTCGCCGCGCGCAGAAGCCAAGCCAAGCCACCTCAGACCCCAAAAAGCACCGCTGCCACCACGAGCGAGCCACAGCCAGACGCTCTCCCCATGGACATCACGGTGCGTGTCGAAGTCCAGTACCACGCGCCTGCGAACGCCGTGACGCGCGACGTGCTCGAGATGTTCCGGTCCACGACTTGGGTGCGCTTCATGATGCGCTACGTGTCGCCGCGCCTCAAGAGCTCGTCGCCGGCAGACCAAGCCATCCTTGACGAGCTCGAGAGCCAGGAGGCCGCCGAGGTGCACGAGGGCGAGGAGTGCGTCATCTGCATGAGCGAGAGCCCGTGTGATGGCCACGTGGCGCTGCCCTGCGGCCACTCCTTCCACTACCCGTGCATCTCGTCCTGGCTGCAGAGCCAGAGCACGTGCCCCGTATGCCGCTTCCAGTTCCCCAAGGCCTTCACGGGCAAGTACGCCGTGCAGAAGCTCAAGTCGTCCATGTTGCTCTCCGAGGAGCAGGCCAAGATGTCGCGCGCCGAGCTGCTCGCGCTCGACATCGGTAAGCAAGTGGTGCGCGCCGTCGTGAGTGTCACTCTCGTCAAGGTGGCGGCCGAGGGCGACGACGACGAATTCCCGTGCGAGCTCAGTGCATGGATGCTGGACCCGTCGACAGGAGAGACCTTCTCCGAGCTAGACTGTATATGACGACCGCGCCCCAGCCCCAGCAGCAGCAGCAGCAGTCCCAGCAGTTAGACAAAGACACCACCACAGCAAGTCTAGGAGCACGACGATGACAGCGACCGCCAACGGCTCGATCCATTCCCCCTCGAAGCGGAAGGAGGGGACACACGTAGGTATTTATCAGAAGAGGAAAGACGAGATTTGAACCAAATGAAACACACAATTGTAAAGCACACACATGGTCCCGCAACTTGAGTCCTCGCTTGGATCGCGCACCGAACGAAGTGTTGAAGTTGCCTTGACTCACTAACCGCTGACGTAGCCAAGCCACGATGACTTGGCCAACGTAGCGTGGAGCAAAAGTTGAGTTTGCATGCCCCTAACTGAACTCTTCTTGACCGAAATGATAACGTGTCTGATTGCCACGGCGTCGCCAACATAAACAAAATCACTTGGATCGGGAGCACCTTCGCTGCCTTCATGGCCACCACCGAGCGAGCAAGCACCTTGGCGTCGACCGCTTCCTGGCCTGCGCCCCAACGACGATGACATCCGCTTGAGGCCCTCACGACGTCAGCGCCGCCTGACCTGCGACTGCCTTGCGCAAAGGAGCGCGAGCTTTCGGATTTTCACATGGCGCAGTTGCCAGGCCCTCTCTCGGCCGGAAACTGCTCGACGCCAAGATGGGTGTGCTTGCAACTTGAAGACGCCGCTAAACTCTCGGAAGTTGGACCACCTCGGATGTTCACGACGCGACGGCATGAGTGCCACGTCACTCAGTGAGCAGAACTCTTGCAACTGGAGACGGTATCAAGGTCGGCTGCCGACCTTGCCGACTCGGCATCCCTTGGCCCTGTCTCTTCGTGCTGTGCGCGCGCAACGTGCAACCCCCATCGAGGTGAGGTGTACTACATGGAGTAACTCGGCAGTCGCCGCGCAATAATGCCACTCTGGACCATTACATCGGAACTGGTCGGCGGTCGGTCGGACAGCATTTCCCTCCGCAGACTGCAACGTCGGTCGCTGGCAGGCGTAGTCATCTGTGACGGACGTGCATTCTTGGTCACGGGCCCCATCTCTGAGTAGAGGAGTCCAATCGGCGCTAATAAATCCATACCAGTCTCTTGACCACGTGTTTGCAACTGGCCGATGATGCCGATTTCTATGAGCCACCTCCAGATCGAACTCAACTCGGTCTCCTAGTTGCACGCACCTTGGTGTCGACGGCCAGACCACCATAAGCTGCTGCCTGCAACTTGAAGAACCAGGAAGACCTCACAGACGGCTAATTGTATTCCAGTTCGGTGCTGAATGGGACCACCGACTGAAGCCGCTGAACCCGCAGCCTCGGTGCTGTCAAGAGCACCCTACCACCACCACGTTGAAGACACATTCGTGGTATCAGATCCGTAGTATCAGATTCTCGGTATCAGATCAGTGCTCGAGAAATGCAATTCCAACGATGGTCACGCAAAAGCGTCCAGAAAACGGGTGCACCCGCGAGAATAGTCAATGATTAGCTCTCCGTAAAGTATCTTGCGTAACTTTATCAAGAGACCGCCTGATTGGCTCTCCGTAAAGTATCTTGTGTAACTTTACCAATATCTCTAAAGTAGCTCTTCCAGAGACCATCGTTGGCCCAGCCAAACCGTTGGCCATCACGAAACGTTGCTATTCGGCATTGACATTCCGCATTCCACACCTCCGACCTTTTCTTCTGTGTGCGTGTGACTCGATGGCGGTGGCAACAGCAGCGGCGACGAGTTTCCCGCGTGGCAAGAAGCCCAAGGCTTCGGGTCAGAAGGTGGCCGCGCCGTCCGCGTCTGTGGCCGCGCCGGGCGAGGCGCTGTTCGGCAAGCGCGGACTGGCCGCGACGTCGGCCGAGGAGCAGCCCAAGAAGAAGGCCAAGAAGGCGGCGCAGACGCCCAATGCTGACAAGGCCAACAACACCGGCAAGGACGAGCTCAAGGCTGCCAAGGCCACGCTGCTCACATTTAAGACGCTGCGCAAGGGCATGCTGCTGCTGGGCTGCGTGCGCCAGGTTGCGGACGGCCAGGACCTGACCATCAGTCTGCCCAACAAGCTCAATGGCACGGTGGCTCTGGCCGAGTGCTCGGACGAGTTCCACGAGTTCGTGCAGAGCCACAAGCAGCAGATGAAGAAACAGGACGAGGAAGAGCAGCTGCAGCCGCTCAGCGCCATATTCCAGGTCGGCCAGTTCGTTTCCTGCATGGTGCTTGCCACCTCCAAATCAGACAAGCGCAAGCAGATCCGCCTGTCGCTGCGCACGTCGCTGCTCCACGCAGAGCTGAGCCCCAGCAGCCTGACTAAGGGCGCGTCGCTGCACGCCACCGTGTCGTCCGTGGAGGACCACGGCGCCATTGTCAATGTAGGCATCCGTGGCGTGCACGCCTTCGTGCCCCGCAAGGAGCTCGCGACGCCCGTGCTCAAGGGCCAGCACCTGCTCGTCAGCGTGCTGTCCATGGACTCGTACACCAACACGGCCACAGTGACGATCGACCGCAGCCAGGTGGTCAAGGCGGTCACGCGCGGCGACTCGTTCACACTGAAGCAGCTCGTGCCAGGCATGCTGCTCAACGTCCGCGTTGAGGACGTGCTGGAGAACGGACTGAGCGTCACGTTCCTCACCTTTTTCACAGCGACCGTCGAGCAGAACCACATGAGTCTGCCTTGCGAACGCGGCTGGGAAGAGTCCTACCGCAAGGGCATGAAGGCCCGCGCGCGTATCATGACCATCGACTACGTCGCCAAGGAGATCACGCTGTCCATGGCTCCGCACGTGGTGCACTTGCAGGTGCCGGACGCGCCCTACTCAGTGGGCGACATCATTGAAGAGGCCGCCATTGAGCGAATTGACGCCGGTGTTGGTATGCTGCTGTCGCTTAAAAGCAAGGATGAAGACGTCGAGATGGAGGACGCCAGCGAGAAGAAAGAATCGACCACGAACACGAAGTGGAAAGCGTTTGCACCCGGATATGTGCACATCTCCAACGTCTCGGACAAGCGCGTGGACAAGCTCGAGAAGAAATACACCGTGGGCTCGAGCATCAAGTGCCGGGTGCTGGGCTTTTCGCCTTTCGACGCTGTTATCAGCGTGAGCTGCAAGGAAAGCTCGATTTCGCAGACAGTGCTGCGCCACAAGGACCTGAAGCCGGGCACCAAGGTGAGCGGCAAGATTTTGTCTGTTGAGTCGTGGGGTATTTTGATGGAGATCAGCGAGGGCGTGCGCGGCCTGGTGACTCCGCAGCACATGCCGGCCTTTTTGCTGAACAAGAAGGTCAACAACAATGGCAAGTACCAAGTTGGCAAGACCGCAAGTGCTCGTGTGCTGCATGTGGACCTTGAGGCCAAGAAGACGTTCTTGACCATGAAGTCGGGACTTCTGGCTTCGGAACTTCCCGTCCTGAGCTCGTTCGAGGAAGCAACGATGGGCTTCATTGCTCACGGTTTCATCACCAAGATCGCCGAGTACGGCGTGATTGTCACCTTCTACAACAACGTGTACGGTCTGGTGCCCATGGCTGTGCTCCAGCAGGCTGGCATTCAGAACCTGGAGGAAGCTTACGTTCTTGGTCAAGTGGTGAAGGCGCGCGTGACTCGTTGCGATGCCAACAAGAAGCGGTTAATGCTGTCGTTTGATACGACGTCGAGCAGCTCGAGCAACAAGCCGACTGCCGCTCCGGAAAGTGCTGCGAAGCTGGTTGGAACGACGATCACTAACCCCAAAATTACGGACGTGGAGGCCACGTGCTTCCGCGTGCAGACCACAGACGGAATGGAGGGTATGCTCCCGTTTGTGCAGCTGACAGACTTCCCGCGTAACACTTCGCTGGTGGACGAGATTGTGAAGCGTTTCAGTGCTGGTGACGTGATCTCGGAGCCCCTGCTGGTCGTCGCGCAGGAATCCGACGGCGTGCTGACCCTCTCAAAGAAGCCGCTGCTGCTCGAGTTTGCCTCGCGTAATGCCATTCTGCCGCGCACCTTCGGAGACGTGCAGGAGAACGCTGTCCTGATTGGTTACGTGACGTCCGTGAACGCTTCGAAGGGCGTGTTCGTGAAGTTCCTGAACAATCTCGTTGCAGTAGCCCCCAAGGGATTCCTCAAGGAGCAGTACGTTGCGCAGATTGAAGAAGGCATGTTTGAGATCGGTGAAACTGTGACGTGCTCCGTTGAGAAGGTCGACAAGCAAAACAAGCAGTTCGTTGTTGGTTTCCTGCAGCGTAACTTCGTGCAACCTACGAACAGTACCAACAAGGCGCGTCCAGCCTACTTCCAGGCGTACCTTCGCGAGCAGGCTTCGATGCGTAACGCTGCCGAAGTGAAGAAAGCTCCGTTTTCTCTTGGCAAGACGGAGAAGGCAGAGTTTGTTGGTGTTCGCCCGTATGGTGCTGTCTTTGCCCTGGAGAAGGACGAGGAGACCGTAACGGTGCTGGTGCCTTCGGTGACCAAGAAAAACAACGAGTGGGATGAAGGCGACACCGTTAAGCTGCTGCTGACGGACTACGACTTCAGCAAGAACGTGTACTACGGCGCTGCTGACGATTCGCTGGTTAAGAGCGGATCCAAGCGTTCGCGTAAGCAGAAGCAGCGCGTGAAGGCTGGGGGGAAGGTCGCAGCTGCTAACGTTTTGGCTGTAAGCCCCACGGAGAAGTACGCAGTCGTGTCCTTCCCGGACCCGAAAAACACTGACCTGCTGCAGTTTGGCGTGGTGGAGCTGTGTGACTTCTGGTGTCCGTCGCAGACCAGCAGCCAACTCGGTATTGAGGTGGGTGCCTCTGTGGAGTGTCGTGTCGTGCAGCCTTCGCTGAAGAGCGGCTCCAACTCGACGCCATTCGATGATCTGGTTTTGCTGGTGCTGGAGGAAGATAAGCTGGTGGCGAAGTCGAAGAATGTATCGCGCAAGTCGTCGTCCAAGTTGCCTAAGTACGCGCAGGATGCCCTCGTGCTGGGTAGTACGCTGACCGGTGTCATTGCGGGTATCTCCGAAAACGCGATGGAGATTCGCTTGGAGACCAGCAAGAAGGTCGGGAAGGTCCGCACGATGGTGTCGATCGTTGATGTCGATGGCATTGACGAGAAGTCCGGCCACTCACACCCGTTTGACAGGTACTCGGTCAACACCACAGTTACAGGTCGTGTGATCTCCGTCACTGCTAAGGGAGCCAACAAACTCAAGCCTGTCAGCGAGGAGAACCCGGCGAAGTTCCACGCCCTGCAGCTGTCGCTGCGTACAGAGGACGTGGCTGGCGACGAGAAGGTGAGCGACGTCCAGCGATTTGTTCGCCCGGATTGGCTGGAGGGCAGCGTGGGTCGTGCACTTCTGAAGGAAGGCAACTCCGTTGAGGGTGTCGTCTCGGAGCAGGCCGCGGACCACCTGACGGTTAAGCTTAGCAGCAATGTTACGGGCACTCTCAGCTGCGTCGAAGTGTCGGAAGACGTGCAGGTGGTGCGTGCGTTCCAGGACACGTTCCCTGTGGGCAAGCGCGTCAAGTGCTTCGTGCTCCAGGTCAACGACGAGAAGAAGGTGGTGGACTTGTCCGTGATCCACTCGTCCTCAGCTCAGGACAAGGCCGTGGTCAAGACCGGAACTATTGTAAACGGTGTGATTTCGACCAAGAAGTCGGCTATTCGTCCGCCGTCGATCATGGTGCAGCTTGGTGCCCACACGTTCGGTCGTGTGTGCATCACCGAACTGCTGGCTAAATGGGAGAACAACATGCTGGAGCTGCCGCAGTTTGCGGCTGGCAAGGTCGTGCGCTGCGTGGTCCTTTCGATCAACAACAGTCACATTGACTTGTCGCTGCGTGAGGATGCGCTGGAGAACCCGAAGGAGTACGCTAATAAGACGTCCAAGCCCGTCAAGCGCAACGTGGGAGACTTGGTGCCTGCAGCTGTTGCCACTACCACCACAAGTGGATGCTTTGTGCGTGTGGACCGCAACACGACGGCCCGTGTGATGCTCCGTGACCTCAGCGACGACTTCGTGAAGGATCCGCAGACTCAGTTCCCTACTGGCAAGCTGGTGGCTGGCCGCGTGATGAAGAAGTCGGACCGCGGTCTGGAGCTCAGTTTGAAGGCGTCCGTCGTCTCGGAGGACGTGTCGATGTTCAAGTGGAACGACCTCAAGGAGGGTCTGACTGTCAAGGGCACGATCACGAAGGTGCAGGCGTACGGTGTGTTCGTTCGTATCGAGAAGAGCACGATTAGTGGTCTGTGCCACATTTCGGAGGTTGCGGACGAGAAGGTGACGCAGCCTCTGGACCAGATCTTCTCGGAGGGCGACTACGTCAAGGCCAAGGTGTTGAAGGTCGAGGACCGTCGTGTGTCGTTCGGACTGAAGCCGTCGTACTTCGAAGGCGAGGAGAGCAGCTCTGAAGAGGAGTCGGATGAGGAAGAAGAGGAGGCTGAGGACAACGACGACGAGGAGGAGGAGGCTGAGCCCATGGAAGTCGACGAAGAGGAAGCCCCTGCCAAGAAATCCACGGCGAAAAAGTCGAAGCCTGTGAAAATGGAAATTGACCTGGGCGACGACGAGTCCTCAACTGAAGATGAAGACGAGAGCAGCGCTGCTCCTGTCGAGTTCAGCTGGGACGGCTTCTCGAGCGCACTGAGCAAGAAGAAGGACTCGAAGGACGACGACGAGACTTCTTCCGATGAGGAAGACGACGACGACGAGGAGGCTGCGAGCTCTTCCAAGTCCGGCAAGAAAAACCGTCTGCAGAGCGACGAATGGGTGGCGCTGCGCGAGAAGGCCCTCGCCAGCAGTGAGGAGGTCCCTCAGAGTGCGAGCGACTACGAGCGTCTGCTGGCTGTGTCGCCGCAGAGCTCGTACCTGTGGATCCAGTACATGGCCTTCCACGTGTCTCTGACGGAGGTTGACCTGGCTCGCGATGTTGCGGTCCGTGCGACGTCCGCTGTGTCGTTCCGTGACGAGAAGGAGAAGCTGAACGTGTGGGTGGCTTACCTGAACCTGGAGCACGACTTTGGTGACGATGCGAGCTTCCTGCGCGTGTTCAAGAGCGCTCTGCAGGTGAACCACCCCAAGCGCGTGTACCTGCACCTGATGGACCTGTACGCCCGTGCCGAGGAGGACGAGGACGTGAAGCAGACGCTGGCTACAATGCAGAAGAAGTTCCGCACCAGCAAACAGACGTGGGTCCGCTCGCTGCAGTACCTGGTTGGTGAGAAGCAGTTCGCTGAGGCCGCTGAGACTTTGCAGCGTAGTCTGAAGAGTTTAGCTGCTCACAAGCACCTGCCGGTGATCCTCAAGTACGGTCAGCTCCTGTACGAGCAGGGCGAACTGGACAAGGCCCGCACGATCTTCGAGGGCATCCTGGCCAACTACCCGAAGCGTATGGACCTGTGGAATGTGTACTTGGACAAGGAGATCAAGTTCGGCGACTTGGCACTTGTGCGCGCGCTGTTCGAGCGTCTGTTGGCTATGGAATTCTCGGCCAAGAAGATGAAGTTCTTGTTCAAGAAGTACCTGCAGGTCGAGCAGGACCAGGGCGACGACGAGCACGTGGAGCACGTCAAGCAGTTGGCCAAGGACTTCGTTGCTAGCGCTGCGGCCAAGTAGACAGACAACCGCGTTTAGATAACTGAATAGAGTATGTAGTTTTGCAGCAAGTCCGTGGACAAGAAGATCATTAGCGAGTTATCTGCTACGTCGGGTGCACTTTGTTCGCGTGCGAGGGTATCCGAGTTCCGAGGCCATTAGGTGCAGCATCGAGAGCGGGATCCCGGGCTCGCTTTACTACTAGAGGCGGCAAGACGTGAGGATGGTGTCCTGGTTGTGGCCTGGGAATTGGCTCACAGTTCTCCAATGTCTTGAGACCGACGTCAGGGCTCTCGGACAGGGAGCCACACGTAGTTTGTGCCTTGTCGATTGCACCTGCTTCATCCTGGCCGGCGCTTGCAGTGGCTTCTTGTGGTTCAGGAACTGGAACTTCGTCTGCATTTCGTCGCTCCTTGGAGTGATCTCGATGCTTTCGATGGTGGTGATGGCGATGATGGTGATGGTGGCGGTGCCGTCGGTCCTCTGTTTGTATCTGCACTTCGTTGATCGGAGATTTCGACGGACTTTTTGCTGTATCGAGTCCGATGCCGTCGTCTTCGCATGTCGACGTTCCTCTGTCCACCTTGAGCAGAGCCAACGCAGCTAAACGTGCTCGGCGCAGTCGCCACCGCTGGATATACCCTTTGACGTACGAATCCACGAGCATTTGCGCCACCTTGGCCCGATAGATGAAGATTTGCTTCACGCGGTCTCTTTGCTGCTCGTACGGAAGCGATCGGATCCCCAATTGATGAATGCACAGGATGCGTAGCAACTCGTTGAAATATGGTCGCTTGCGGCCGTCGACAGCAGGCCCCCACTGCGCTTGAGCCTGAGTCCGTAGCTGCAGAAATGCTGTGCGTTCGCGGGAAGCGTCAACACGAAGACCCGGTGGAAGTTCGGCTAGAAAACTCGCTAGCTGCCACAGCGGGAAGTACCCCGTGTTGTCTGTGTCGTAGCGCTGGAAAACCTCGCGATAGGCCTCGAAATCGAGCAGCGAGACTGCGCACACGTCGCTCTTCAGATAACAGCTCCTGAAGTTTTCAAGAATGACTGCGATGAACAGGTTCAGGAACACGAAGACCACCAGCGTGACGTACGTGATGAAGAAGAATGCCGCCCCTGCCACACTCCCGCAGTCAGAATACACGCGGCCTGTCGAGTCGCTCGTTCTCTCAGCACAAAAAGGTTTCTCAACCATGCAGTCGGTCATGGTGAGATGCCAGTCATCCCCCGACATGATCTGGAACAGCAGCAGAGTCGCCGAGCCGAAAGAGCGGAAATTCGAGAACGAGTTCATCGCTGGTCCATACCGCACTCCACCAAAGAGCTGGCGAGCCACAATGGCGAAGATGAAGTAGATCATGAACATGAGGAAGAAGATCTGCCCCAGCGGCCGTAGTGACGCTCGAAAGGTTTGGTACACCGTGTAAATTCCGCGATTCAGATGCACAAAGCGGAGCACGCGCATCATTCGGAAGATCCGTCCTGCTTGGATGATCGAGTGGTAGCCTGTGGCGAAGAAGTACGCAACAATGGAGCCACTCAGGATCGCCACCTCGAAGATGCCTAGTGGCTGCAGTATGTAGTGCTGACGGAGGCCAATACACTTGATCACTGCCTCGAAAGTGAAAATCGCTAGGAAGATGATCTCGATGATCTTGAACGACAGCGAGGTCCCTCCCTGCGATCTCGGACTCACGAGCAGCAGCACCAGGTTGAGCACGATGGCGATAGAAATACCCATGGAGAAATACGGATGCTTGCACAGGTCGTACACCTTCGCTTGGATCATTAACCGTGGTCGGGGGATACTCTTCTGCGGCTTGAGCAGCAAGATGAACTTCTCGAGATCCACCCAGGACTTTTGACTCTCTGTGAGAATCTCCGTGCCGTTGTTGCGCTGGAATTGCTCCACCAGCACACCGACGAACAGACGAATGACGAACAGAGATCCCACGTAAATGTAGAGCACGAAGAAGATCGCTGCTTGTCCTGATGCATCCATCACCGGCTGCTTGCCGACACCAGCGATATCCATAGCAGCAAATGCCTTGTCGGCCCACTTCAGGGACGTCATTTCAAGTAGGGTAAGGAACCCTGCGCCGATGTTGTCGAAGGAAAAACGAGCATTCTGCCATACACGCGGCATCAAGATGGCACCACCAGGCACCCCTCGTGCCGCAGCTTCTTGCAAGGGTAAAACGCCGTCGGGGTACACCATGTAGAAGCCCACACACTCAGCCGCAGAAGCCACCTCACTGTCGTTGCAGAAGTAAAATTGCTCGGAAAAGAGGGAGCGGCCCACGACGCCGAAGATGATGTAGACGATGAAGCACAGCGCCAAGACGTTTCCTACGTGTGGCAAGGAGCGAGCGACGGCATTGAGGATGACCTTCATCTCGTGGTTGTGATTCAACATTCGCAGCGGTCGAAGTACTCGACCGGCTCGGAAAACGCTCGAAGCTGTCACAGTCGGGTCGATGGTTGTGATGATCTCGTCAGCGATTGCCAGCAGTAGCAGCGACAGATCGAGTTGATTCCACTTGTTCTCCATGTACGTCTGCCGATGCACGTAGCCAAGCACCTCGTCGCTGTGGAAAATAGTCACTCGCAGATACTCGAACCCGAAGCCTGACGCACCAATTTTCACAACGAACTCCACGACGAGCACAACGAGAGCGAATCGGTTCGTGGCCGTGATGGCCTGATCGAATGTCTCGCTTGGAGGCGACATACTCATCTCGGGATGCGGTTCGTCCAGGACGAGACAGATGCAACTCACCAAGATCATAAACTGCACTAAGCGCGAGAACCAGGCATTGACTGCGACTTGTCTGCACCACTTCTTCCACGTCGAGACACGCTGCGAGTTGGCTTGTGCCAGCATGAACCCGTTCCGATAACTTGAGGACGATCCCTGAATCTGAGGATTTAGTGAGTCGGCATCGCTCTGACCCGACTTGATGTCACCCTCCTTCCGGTCGTCGAGACCAAGAAACATCCGCAGCTTGACGTTGCTGACGTTTTCAAGCTGATCCATCTCGCCAAACGCACGGACACCAACTTCCTCAATCTTCTCGTAGATGTCGAGCTCTTTAGGGATCGCGATGATCTGCGCGAGCTGCAGCTGGTAGGCCTCCTCTTCGGAGATGGAAAAGTTCTCGAGAATGACGGCGATGAAGAGGTTTAGCAGCACGTACTGACCCACGATGAAGTTGAGAATGAGAAAGGGGACCATGAACCAGTGCGGGTGGGCAGCGTCCACAGCGTCGTACGCTATACTCGACCATTGGTCCCCCGTGATGACCTGCAGTAGAGTGAGGAACGAGCGGCCGAAGGTGTCGAAGTTCCAGCGTGGCACGTCGCCATCTTTCCCAACGAGATGTGAGCCGCCAAAGAGCTGCATGCCGATGATGCTGTTCACGACCTGGAAAACCAGCATGAACACGACGACGTCCATCACTCCACGTGACGATTTCAGGACTGATTGGATCAGTTTGCGAGTGCCCTCGTACTTCATCATGAGACGAGTTACACGAAGCGTTCGTAGCGATGAGGCGCTGTTGAGGCCGCTGAAACTCGTCTCCAAATTGTTGAGGATGAGATTGCCGGACGTGCAGAACACCACCACCATGTCGAAGATCCGTTCTGTACTGCTCATGTACAATCGAAGGCCTCTCATAGCCACGACGCGCATAATCATTTCAGCTAGAAAGATGACACCGAAGAAGTATTCACTCACTGAAAGCACCAACTCGAGCTCAGAGCTCATGTTCGGATACTCCACCAGCAGAAAGAGCGTATTCAGAAGAATGCACACCGTGATGAAGTCGTCAAACTTCTTGGACAGCACAAAGCGTTGGAACTTGACGAATACAGGACTGGTGGACGGCGTGTTACGCATCACCAACGCGTGTGTTGAGGTGGAGAAATGCAGCACGTCGAGGTCGGGGATCACCTCCATCGTCAGAGCCTTCTTACGGGGAACAAGAGGTGGCGTTGGAGTAATCGCGGCATCTGCCACCTGCTCGATAGCATCTCCGTTGGCGTTTTGCAACGAACGTGTCAACGGGCCCATGAGCTCTTCCATGAGGACGCCGTTCTGGATCAGATGCATCGTAGTCTCCACCGTCAAGTTCCGAAGCGATTGCCACTGATGCATCTTGGCCAGCAGAGACAGGTAGTCTTCCTTGTTGTTCACTGATTTGTTGTAGGCAGGGGCACTTGCCGGACGTCGTTTGCGTGGCAGTGATACCGAGTCTTCTTCGGCCACTGATCCTCCAGGTATCGTCGAGGCCACACTCATCCTTGAAAAAGAGGAGTCGCGAGTCACGAGGGCAGTGCCCTTGTTGCTACCGTCAGCGTCTACAGCCCCAGTCTGGTCAGATGCAGTGGCTTGATCTGTCCCTCCTGCGCCTGTGCCTTCGTCAGCTCCACCTTCATCGCCGTTTATCGTGTCCTCGATAACGAGCGTCGCCCCCATGATCATGTTGACGTGAGTCTCCTCCATTTCACGGTCGAGCTTGCCCATATAGTGGGGCTTCTCCTTCTCGCTCTCTTCATCAAGCGTGAAGTTCATGAAAGCTGTGGTGATGACAGCTACGAACAAATTGACGACGAGAAATACCATCGAGGCGACGATAGCCACAAAAAAGAGCACGCTGAAGAACGAAGAAGACTCGATCACGGGCTTCATAATGTCGGTCACCCACCCGTCTTGCGCCACGACGAGGAACACAAGAAATAGCGACGATAAGCCGCTGTCGAAGTTGATATGACTCGATGGAGGCGTCACGGCCAGACATATCTGGCTGTTCGTCGCACAGCTCGAGTTGGATGAACAGTACACCCTTGGTAAAGTTTCTAGAGCTTCCATTGCCATCGTTCCAAGCGAAGATGCGGCAGACGCGGACGCAGAGCCAAACAGTGAGCTGGAATCCTCCTCCTCTGGTGCAGGGATTGTGCACTGCTGATCGAACGAGCCACCGTACGCCTCGAGGCCAAAGATGGAGAACGCTAGCAATCCGAACACTGCCAAGGTACCGACATTAGCGAGAAAGGGCACTGCTCGCATCAAGGCCTTGAGAATTCGTCGTAACCCGGAGTACAGAGTCAAAGTACGCACAGTCTTCAGCCCACGCAGCATTTTCCACTTGCCGCCGCCCCCAGGGAGTCCGTGTGAGATTAGGCTAACTACTAGCAGCGAGACTTGGAGGAATCGATAGCGTGAGCGCTGGAAGTAGGCGTCCTTGTTTCCCCAGAACCCGAAGGCCGCGACTTTCAAGACCACCTCCATCAATAAGATCACGGTGAAGACGACATCCAGCCGTGCTAGCGCTGGACCTGTGACGTACTCGTTATCCAGCGCCAACACGAGCACATCCGCTACTACAGCAACATACAAAATCGTCCGAAACCATGGCGCTTTGACAGCGACGCGGATCTTTTGTCGGCACTCGACAACCCACGGCGGCCATAGATTTCGTGGTGATTTGACGACAACATCGGCTCCATGTTCACATTCTCCTTCTTCACCGTTGGCTTCGAAGGAAGAAAGCGACGGGGCCGAGTATCGTCCTGTGCCCAAACTCCTGCCATCACGTCTTCGACGCCCATTTCTTGCCTCTGAAGCTCCAAAGTATCTCGACCCGAAGCGCTGTAGCCGCTTGAACCGCTGAATCTCCGCTTGCGACAACACTGTCTCGGGCCCTGCAGGACTTGCCAGAAGCATCGACGTTCGTCGCACCAGTTTCGTGTCCTCCACGGAAAGTTCAACAGACTTGCGCGATGCATTCGACGGAGTGACGGTAATGGTTAGCCGTCGCGGTTGCTCTGCAGCCCACGACGAGACATCTTCCTGTTGCGTAATTTCGTTCATCTTTTGCCTTTGAACGCACTCTCAACGGTAGACACCGGACTTGAGTGCGTCGACACTCGGGGCCATACAGCTTGACGAACCACGGGAGCGCTCTCTCGAAACTCGGTCGAACTCGAGAGGTTTGAGGTTTAAGAACCTCCTTCTCCTCGCCCAGCGACTGCAGATGGAGCTTGATCACTCGAACTGCTTCAAGTCGACCGGTCACTCGTCAACTATTGTGCTGCAGGAGAGTCTCTGCAACGACTGCCTCTAAATAGTGCTCTACAACATCAGTTTCACCTCCGCCAACCTTCGCTCCTTGCTCCGTGAGATGTCGATTACCACATAAATCCTTCTTAAATAGCTCTTCCTGTCTAGCTGCTGTCACTGCCATCATCGTCCGGGAGCACTGGCACCCCAACCGCGTACTGCATCATCTCGTTAGTAGACAAGTTGACGTCAACCACCGAGTTGATGGATCGACCAAGTACGACACGGATTGCAGCCACGTCATGAGGATTAGTTGGTGCCGGTTGATACGGAGACAACGACGGTAGCAACACAATCGGTGCCTCAACCATTGACGTGGTCTCAGCGCACGGGTGGCACACGATGCGACACATTGGCAACGGATGCAGCTTCGTAGTCGAAGTCTGCTGGATTAGCACCAAACCCTCCACCCGAATACCCCACGACTCCATTCCACCCTCAGTTTGGTTCAAGACGGCGCCGTGCCAGTCACTTTCACGACCGCATATCGCCCCGAGTTGTTTGGCGATCTCGAGAGCTTTTTTCTTCTTCTTCTCCTCCTCCTCGTTCGTCGCTGTCGAAATGTCGGTGACATCCGTGGACGAATCCAGCTCGAGAACCAGGACAAGCGAGGATTCAGACACACTGGAGCGAGCGGAGGTGAAGGTGCGAAGGTCTCGGAGGAAGCCACAGACGTCACTCACGACCGCCAGGTTCAGTGCCCAGGCCCGATCTCCACGAAGACAGTGCACCAAGACTCCCACGCGGCAAGCAACAAGCAGCAAAAGCTGAGCGGTCGAAAGTGATCCGCTCAATTGAGATGGCCACGACGTCCCCGTGAAGAAGCTTTCAGTCCATTCGAACGGCACAAAGCCTCGAGCCAACGACGAGAGTTGTTGCTGGCGGTTCGACTCTCGAAAACTCGCTGTAGTTGTCGTTGGTGGCACGCGCAGCAGCTTGAGGCGTTGGCGGATAGCCTCAAACGCGGAGAATTGAGCCGTCAGCTCAATGTCAAACGACCGCCAAGGGAAAAACTCCGTCAGCTCGCTAGCATCGACGTTGGGGTCACTAGACACTCTGCTAGTAACCTGCAGAGACCCGAAGAGAGCCTTGACCTCGCCCAAACTTGCCCATAATCGCTCACAAGCAACTTCGCCACCAGTGCTGGAACATCGTTGCAACCACTCTTCGTCTGGATCATCCGCTAGATGAGCTAGCGAGGAATCTCCTACTGATACGAGATCGCTCAGTAATTCTGACGAGAGAACCGCTGCCCTTGTGGCATCATTCCACAGCGTAACAGAACCGTCTAGCTTTCTAGTCTCGGCCAGCAGTCGAAGCAGCCGACGTGTCAGGTGCTCACGTTCTGCATTGTCAACTGCGACTTCCTTCGCGGACGAGAGCTGAAGCACGAGATCCTCCAGATCTCTCACCACAGAGCTCTTCGTTTCACGATCTCGCTGATTCTGCCCATGATTGACCAACACAGCAGACGTCAGAGCTGAGGACACCGAATCTGAAGCACCGAATTCCTCGACTAACTTGCGCTTGACAACTTGCTCGAGTGTGTGGGTGTTGTGGCTACGATCACGACCAACGACGTCGAATTGTCGGTGGTTGTCAGGTGAACACACTGCGATTCTGTCCATCACTGCGAGTTTGCCGTTCTCAATTTCCGTGGCCACAGCAAATGACGCCAACAAATACCACTCGGGCACTGACAGCAGTGCGTGCTCGTTAATTAGCTCCGACACCAACATGAGTGCTGACTCCGCTTGCTTCGCATCAAGGAGTTCCAGCACAAACTTGTGTTTGGTCGTGATCAGCATGGTTAGTTCCCCACGAAGAGCAACGTGTTCCGGATCAGCGTCTACGAAGACAGCAGTATCCCAAGCCGACAGCTTCAGTTCCACGTTGCTCCGTTCTCCTGGCGTATACAGAATGAGCGCTCGTGGCAAATGTGCACGACTGTTTTTGCCTCGAGAGGGAGCGATGTCGGCGACTAACGAGGCAGGCGATGGCCGTGTTGTCCAGTGTTCATAGTCAACTGGAGGGTCCACTCCGGAGCGCGTTGAAACCACGTCCACGTGCCAGTCATCCTGCCGTAGGTAGTGCGCTAAAGCCTGAGCGAAGCAGGACGGGAAATACGTTTTGGCTAACAGCAATCTCACCAAAGCTTGCTGCCACGACTCCGTTTCAGCATCTGGGATCGACTGCGAGTTCTCCAGCTTGAAGCGAGTCGCCATATCCTCCAGACTGACCAAAGACAATGAGCTAGGGAAGATAGCGCTATTCCTTTCAGTGGAACTCCAAGTTGACACGTCTTGGTAGCCTAGAGCCTTGATAATCCTCTCCGTATCCTGCTGCAATCGCACTCGTGTACTCTTCCATTCGTACCATAACGTCTCGGAGGTCGATAATAGACTGTCGAGCTCTCGCTGAAGCTGCTCAACAGCTAGATCCCTGCTTTCAATGCTACCACTATCACTGTTGCCGGTGCTCCCTGTGCTCATACCCGGGACTTGATTTTTCTCTGCGGTGGGGCTGTCAAGAACTGGTCGCGGGGCTTTCAGCTGCTTCCCACGTGTACTCTTGCTGCCCAGCGAAGGTCTCCACCCATTAAACAGGTACGAACAGAGCTTCACTCGTCGTCGGAGGCGCTCAACAAGAGATGTGCTGCCATCTCCAGGCCATCTTAGCGAGTTACGACGCCCCTGGGATATTCCGAATCCATGGCATTTATCATCTTCAGCCTCGGAAAACCCAGCGTCGTTCAAGGCTGCTCTGCGGACACTACTGGCAATGAGCCACACCACCGCTTCCTTCCAGGTTGCCGTCTGGAGCTCTTCGTCCGTCGATGACCTACTTATTTCAACTCGCTGCTGTAGCGACTCCAGCAAACAAAAGATTTGGCGATGCGACTCAGAGACGAGTCCAGAGCATATGCGAGTCGTTAAAGCCTTCACACCACCAACTGAGAGCTGCAAAGCTTCATCACCTTGTGTCGCCAGTTGCTGGGCTGCTGCACTCTCCAGGTATCGAAAGCTCTGCAGATAGAAAGGTGACGTTCGGACGCCAAAGCTCAACGACGACATCCTCGCCATACACCGAGCGATACCAACGAGTCGAATTGCCGTCGGAACGAAGACCATCGAAGCACTTGCAAGTTCAGCATATCGTTCTTGAACACTCTTCGCACGGGAGCTCCAAATGAGCTCAGACTGGTGTTCACTCCCGAGTTCTGCCGCAAACTCGCTGTAGCGTTCTTGTAGTTGGATAGTAACTGCGTTTGCTAGTTGAGAAGCAAACGGGGAATCATCTTGAGCAATGGCTGGCTTCAATCTCACGAGTAATTGCCAGAGTTGGTCACGGTTCTGGATCATCTTCACCCAGCAGTCCGCCAGACTAATTTGCTCACTGCGAAGTTCCTGAAGCAGGACATGCTGACCTTTTCCAACCCGCGAAAGCTGGAGCAAAGCTTTCAGTTCTGAATCGGGTAGCGGCACTGCGATATGTGCAAAGTGAGGCGCGAGGTCGTGTTGGACTCGAAGAGGGGCCATTCTCGCAGTCACAGCGTATATCTGGAAGCAGCGCGAGCTGGACGTACTGCTGCTACTTGCTGCACTTCTTGCTCGAGCATCGCGGCGGCCAGACCCTTTCCCGACGTTGTTGCTCATGGTCGAGTTGGCGGCGGCCGCAGCAGCAACAGCGATCGGATCCACCGTCACCACTTTATGTTTACCAGCTTTCACATCCCGCCTATTCATTAATGCGGCACTGCCGCACACGGTGGCAGCGGGTTGTGCCAAGGAAGTCATTGCGTTTGTAGGAGGTCCAGGAATTGAAGTTTTTCTTTGTTTCAGCTTTCGCTGGTCCTCGTAATGCTTCACCGTGAGTTCACGCAGCATCGGACGTCGAGGTGGAGCGTGAGAAAGTCGAGATTGTCCAAGAAATGGCTGCAACCGACCCAGCAACGTTCTGTCGGAGCTGCGGAAGTTCACTAACAGTACCGGAACCGCTTGACGTTGCGCCTCCTGTAGCTGGGACTCCAACTTGATGTCGTCACACGATATCACCATGGACTCCTTTGACACGCTGGGGTGCTCGCTTTCCACCTCACCAACGCCACCACAGCCAGGAAGAGCGGAAAACAGCGTGTGGCCGGAGAAGACGTGCACTAAGAACTGCTGCAACACGCCCGAAGGGTCCACGAGAACAGGAACGCGATCACATAAGTCGTCAGCTAATCTGACAGTGCGATACACGTCCGTGTCTCGAAGAAATGGGAACCGAGCCGTCCAAATGAACCTCGTGATCCCAATACTTTCATCTACCGTGAACGCATCTGTTGAGTCGTTGATCAATTTCTCGATTTCTGCCTTGTTTTCTCGGTTGACGCTCTCAAAAATTAGGCCGTAAAGCAGTTGTTCGTATGCTTTGCGTTTTCCAACTGACAAAGCTGTCGTGTAGGTGTACGTACGCTGCGCACCGACACACACCGATGCAGCTACGAGATTGTGTTCCGTTAGGCTTCTCTCTTGATTCAGTTCGAGCGTCCATTTCGTGAGAAGTTCGGTCCTTCTAGCTGCCACATGCTGCCACTCTGCTAGACATCTTACCACCTCATCGAGTCGAACTTTAGTCTCGCTGTTCATCATCGTGAGCTCTTCATACCGAGAGTGCAGCGCCCATCGATCTTCTTCCAGTTCTGGATCGACAGGTTTCTCGTCGACGGGTTTGTCGCCCTTAGAAGCCTTTGTTTGAACCTCCTCAAGCTCTATCAGTTGAAAAATCACCTCCAACTCACTTTCAATCCGCTTGGATTCCAGCTCGAACTTTTGCTTCTTGTGCTGAAGCGTAGGAACCACTTTGTCCCTGGCAAATTCAAGAGTCTCCAGAGCAATCTCTAGGCGTGTCACTTCCTTTTGGTGGCAATCCAGCATCCCTCGATACGCTACCGCCATGTTCGTCATAAACGACAGGAAATAGTCCATCTGAGAGGTTGGACCCACTACCATTTGAGACGCGCTCATCAGCTGCAAATGCACATTCTGGCACAGCACCACGTACTTGGCTATTTGCTGGACATTCCATGATATACCACAAAGAGCTGGGGACGCCAATGCAGCTTTTGCCATCTCCGGAATGAATCGCTGTAACTCGAACTCTGTGAAGTGTATTCGTCTCCAGTGACAAGACGGCCGAGTTTTCATCCATCGTACGAAAGTTGAGCTTCGGTGAGAGATCTGCTGCCTTCGTTTTCCTTCCATGACTGGTTTGTTGTCTGCTCTGTCCTCGATGATACAGAGGCGAAAGTTCTGCTGCAACCGCTGCTGGAACTCGGACAGGAGCTCAGCCTCCGTCACAACTTCAAGCTGCTTCCGGGATTGAATGCAGCTTAGTACGAGCTCACCACGTAGCTCTTCTCCACCTGGGAGTAGTGTGAGGGAGGGCAGTTTCCCTAGGCACAGCTCCTGAAGAATATGAACTAGACAATTTGCGTCCTCACGAAAGAGCTGTCGTTGACGAACCCACAGCGCCACTCGTTCTTGACGGACTCCAGCAGCTCCGAGTACCAACAGTAGCGCTTTCTTGTGCTGATCGACCCTCTCGTCGTCATCGATAGTGTGGACTTTGAATCCGTGGAGATCGCAGGCAAACCGCAGTAATCTGTCCGATAGCAGTCGACTGCAATGTGGAGAAGGGGATACAATTACCTGCTGCTGCTGACTCAATGCGTGGATGAGGTGGGTGGCTTGTGTGAGGCACCACGAGGTACTGAGCAAGAGTTTCATCTCGATCGCAGTTAGGTGGCTGCTAGAGTAAGGTCGACTTGGCTTGTTGCAATAACCGGCCTCAGCTCCACTACCTCCGTCCGCACTCGAAGATGCCGCTGCAATTTCCAACAAAACGTTTGAAACTAACTCCACTGGCGAAGAGGACCAATTGCTCGCACTGGAAACCCCTCGGACTTGATCGGAGGAGCGTCGCGACACTCCATTCGCCGCAGTCATGTGCTCATTCAACAGCTCACGTAGCTGAATTAAACGAGGTTGCAGCAAAGGGGCCTGGACATGGTGCTGCGCTAACTTGACCAAGAAGTGCAACGCCTCCACCGACATCGGGACGTTACTGTCGCTGCTCGCACGGAACGCCACGCTAAAGTACTTCTCGCTCAGGTGGCGCAGCAACGCTGACACTTTTTTCTGCGTGTCGTCCACGTTCCTTGAAATCACTCGCTTGTCTTGAAGATCATCAGTCGGTTCACTCGTTTTCGTTGTGTGCGGACGAGTATCGGGGGCCTCCGTAGGGCAATTCGAGAGGAAAATGTTCTGCAACTCGCTCAGCCAGCTCTGATGTGTTTTACCGAGCATTACTAGTGTGGTGCCTTCGCTTGCAGGGTTCGTATCGCCTTTTCTGGAAACTGAGACGTCTGACGCGAAAGCGAGCGTTCGTTCTAGCAGCATATTCACGTGGTGGAGGTTGAACAAACAGAGACACGGGTGCTCTGTGTCTCCCAGTTGCTGAAGACTGGAGATCTCAACCGCGAAATCAACACATGCTCGAAGTATCACTTCTTCAAGCGGTAGTTGCTGGCCACCCCCACCGACCATACCCCCCTTTGCAGACAGCCGACGTTCAGTATTCGTTTGCGAAACATTCACTTTGAAATGTGGCTGGAACTTGACGCGGAACACACTTAAGAGATCTTTGTGCGTGTATGTCGGCATTCTGAAAACGCTAAAGTGACGCATCAATCGGGCCAATGCAGGCATAAGATTTAGTTGCTCACGACCAGCCTCGTCAAGACGTACCGCCGCTCCAACCTGTTTCTCCACAGTCTGAAACCCACCGTGCGTCGTGCTGTAAGCCAATCGATGGTCCAGCATCGTACGCACAAACTCGACTTGTGACTTATCGGCGATTTCTCCACTAGCGTCCAGGTCATCCAAAAACACAAAAGAGTGCTTCGACCGCCCTGCGAAGAGGTTTGCCTCTTCCCTAAGCTTTGCTCGAGAATCCGCGACACCATCACTCGAGTTCAGTTGACGAAACCAGGCTGCAGGAATGCCCATCCAGTCCAGGATACCGTGTACGTGCCTCTCGTCTAACGATGCCTCGATCTTCATGGCATCTACCTCAGTCTCGTGATTGCGGTGCAGAATCCAACGTAACAGCGACGTTTTGCCACTCGCAGCGGGGCCGATCAACAAGAACGAGCGTGACGAGTGTTGCAGTAGCGTACAGACCCGAACTAAAGAAGCCGCAGCTGGAATTAACACGAGAACCTGTCCACTGCGAGGGTCAAAAGCGCTCTGAATCTTCACCTCGGTTTTGCTTTTTTTGCTGTTGCTTTCGCTGGAGGGTTCAAGTGTCAACGAGGCTGATAATCTCGGCTGAAGCTCGTCCCAGACGTCTTCGAACTGGTTTGCATCCAGAAGACCGCGTGGCAGCTCCGCCAAGTGCTTCGTTTCGCTGAATTCCTTGCTCTTCACTCGCACATAGTTTTCCAGCTTGATCTTGAACGGATCCGAGAGGTGTCCAGCAAACCCCCAAAGAACTGCAAACGCCACGAGTTCCACAAGACGCAAGTATGACAATTCCTGCAACAGCGTCTTGTTCTGGTAGCAGCAAAGAGAAACCATCGTCAGTGCTGTCTGTGTGATATGATTCAGCGAGAGATAACCCAGGCTGAGGCCCGCGCTATTCATCGTTTTCGACTCAAAATGGTCAGGTGTTGCTTCCTCAATGGCGAAGCGCACGCAAACACTTGAAATCAGCACGTCGACAGTCTTAAACACGACCGCCATAGCCTCTGCTCCTCGTGACTCCGGTGAAAACACCAACTGATTCTCCCAGCGAGCACGCCAGGTGCCAATGATGCTCGCAACGGTAATACAATGCGTGGGGACATGTAGGGTCCAGCACCTGGATAGTGCTGACGGAGACAAACTTGCCAGGTTAGTCACCTCAAAAATCAGTCGGGGACTTCTGTCGGGGTCCGAGCAATCACTAGACAGCACGCTACAACGAAGGCCTCGATACAACACCGAGGAGGACGGAAGAGAAGACACAGAGGAGACGGCGCGGTTGCCACCTTCCAGAAGTCTGTCTAACATGCTGCCGTCAATCTCGCCATCCAGTAGGACCCACGTCAATGCGCTTGAAGTTGGCTGCTTACTTGTGCTCTCAGCTTCCGCGGCTCCACATGCAACCGCTACGCTGGTGTAGAATTGATCTAGAGCGAGCAGCTGCGGGTTCAGAACGACGAGCTGTGTTAGTGTCAACGGCGGCTTCGCTTGGCTGTTTCTCCCGCCCACTTCCTCGTTTTCTTGACTGCGTTCACTCAGCTCTAGTGCTACGAGTGCACGGTGCAAAGCCGTGATGCAACTTGACTTGCCGCTACCAGGAGCCCCACACACCAACGCGGCTGGAAACGTCTGCAAGGCTCTCCAAAGCTCCATGATCAACTCGAATTGCTCACAGTTGGCTGGAAGAGATAACGTGCTTTCGAGATACATTGATACTGCTGCCGCCACGGCTTCTTCATCGGCTTTGCTCTTCGTCACCAATCTGCCGCCCTCTGACAACGGGAAGAGCTGCACCAATAGCACATTTACACGTCCAACCAGCACAGGCAAATTCACGTCCTTCGTCGATAGTTCCTTGATTGCAGTGGCGAAGGCATGACGAAAGATGCACTGTCCTTCACAAATCTCCATTTGGCCAGAGTCAGCATTGGACTTGCGCCTTTGAAGGAGCGTCTTCGTCGCGTTTCCTCCTGTGGTCAACGGATGTGAGTCCCAGACGACACGAAAGTGTTCGCGCACACGTCGAGCTTCTTGGATTACGCGCGGGACCAGCAACTCTACGTCGAATGAGTCAATTGGCTCGATCTCAGAGGTAGCAAGAGCTTTGAAAGCCTCAACAACGTTGAGTTCTCTTATCTGTGCTCGCGTGAACCCGTCGGTCATGAGTAGACACTCAGCGACATACTGAACGGCCGGGCGAGTCACAGCAACAGCTCGAAATTGCGTTCGTATCGACTGAACCCATCCACTCCGCTGTAAATCCTCAGTAGACTCTAATGGGGTGAAAATCGCGCTTGCTCCATAGAATAGTCCTCCCTGTTGGCGATGGAGCACAAGAGAAGTTGCTGCTGCCTGTTGCTGTGGGTGGTGAAGGCTGGAACTTCCAGCTGTAGCAGACTGATGAAAGTGTTGTAGCATCCGTTGCTGTACGGCTCCAATAAGCACAGGAGACAGTTGTAGCAGGTGACGAACGATGAGAAATCCATTGAGTCTTGTTGTAGCGCTCATCAAGTTGCCCAGGTGACTTGTGGTGGTGATACCCGCGCCTGAATAGCATGAAAACTCGATGCATGGTCTCATCAGCATTTCCCCTATGCTCCAGAGCAACGAGGTAGGGTCTTTTCCAGCTTGATGCACGTTGTAGGGCACGACAAGCGCCGTGTGGTGCATTCTCAAAGCATTGAAGAGAGCGTAGGAGCACCGTTGAGTGAACGGTGATAAGATGGCCAAGCGTCCCCATCCAACAAATTCTTGACCCAATGGCAGTTGTAGGTGAGCGACCTGGCAGTACACGGACATGTTCATCTGCTGCCCACTTTGGTTGGGTAGGGTCACCTCCATGGAGTCCGGACCGGTAGGAAGCAGTTCGTTTCTCTCCATTTTGCCATGCTTTCCTAGACTTGGTTGAGCAGACGAGCCGGGAGCAGCAATGGTTTCCACAAATGCTCGGACCTGGAGCTGCATGCTCCAGAAAAACAAGGCGTCTTCAAGTTGGTTTTGCTCCGACAACTCAATGACGTGCCGCACCACTTCGGAATGCAAAACACTGAGTAGTATCATACTTTCAAGACGCACAAAGGAGGCAGCACTTTTGTCTGAACGACGTGTAGCCATAAGGCCATCCAGTCTCCTATTGACCGTCAGCTGAAGTTGGTCCAGTTGCTGGTGTGTCTGGTGACCAAGTGGACGTAGCGCACGGTTCATTTCATACGTGAATCGAAACCCGCTCGCAGTAACGATCGACTGGGGTAAAAGAGCGTCATAGTCTGCAAATTCCGAGCTGTCAATTCCACTTGTGGACCATTCGAAGGCGCGCTTGAGATCGGAGAGAACCATTGAACACATTTCTTCCTCCAGGCGCGTGAACCAAAACTTGACGCGGCCGATTTTGGCCACAGGAAGACGAAAGCGGCCACTTTTCTCTGCTACGTCGACACCAACCTGGACCCCTTCAATCCCAACGATTACGATGGTGCCATCAGCCTTTCGAGCCCTCACAGGACCGTTAAGAGGTGTCGATTCTTGCTTTCCGTACTGCTCAACACTTGACCCAACTCGATTAGCTGCACGAGATATCGCAAAACGATGGACTCGAGGAAAGCAAACGGCGAGTGACTGATGAAGTTGTCGTACGTCGGAGTCTCGCAACAACAATCGTAGCATCATTTCCTCATCGAGACAATACATTCGCGGAGATTTCTCTCGGAGCGAATCAAGGTAGACATGAACCAGCTCCATACCTCGCTCTCGCGCAGCTGAGTTGGCCTCGAAATCAAAACCTTCAAAGCTTTTCATGACGTCGTCCAGAGTACAATCCACGGATTTGGTCGCTGTGCTCAGTCGTCGCTGAGCAGTCATTGGAGACGCTGCAGCTGACGCGGGTTTCTTCGTTCCTAAAGAGGTGATGCGGCTTGTCTTGTTCTGCTCTGCTTGAGCTTGATGAGGACTCACAAAGAATAGCCGTCGAAGCCGGTCACTCCAAGCATAACTGGCGTCGAGAAATGATTGCCATACTGTCTGTTCTTGCTTTAACCCGGACTTGTGCTGTGGTCTCCGAGCTCGAGGCACAGCAAAGTCGCCACCACTGCTGCGTTTGGAAAAGAACTCTTCAACCTCATGCAGTTTAGTTGCTTCGCACCGTAGTCGCCAATGTTTCTGGTATGCCATAATGTGCTCACACACCGTCACCTTGCGTTCCAGTTCGTCGCGCAGCTCCAGGCAGAGTTGAAGCTCTGGATTCTGGCCAAAGAGGCAAAGTTTCAGGTCCACTGCGATATCGTCCAGTTGAGCCAGTGCTTCTGCTACACCCTCACACCGCACGCTGTAGTTGGTTTCCTCCACTCGAACCTCAATGCGTGCAAGTCGCTGTCGAACCTGTTCCAACTTGACATGAAACTTCGCTTCCACGATGCATTCGTCACAAACTCTAAGAAATTCCTCGATTTGACCGGCGCCGCACTGCTCCTTCATACGACGAAGCGTTAACCCATCTGCACCGTTCGATCCCGATTGAGCACCGAGTAGATGGTGCATGGCCGCCCAACGTGCTTCCGAGAAATCCCCGCCACTGATCGCCTGGAAGATGCGATTGCAATTCAGCATTTCCTCGATGCTGTCGTCAAATGCCTTCATGAGCTCGAAATCTTTCTTTGCGAATGACGGACACTCCCTCCGGTCCTCTTCTTCGTGCTCCTGGTGTTGTCCAGATGATTCCAAGGGAAGTGTCTGCAGAAGAAACGAGGACAACCGTCCCAAGCGGGATGACGCATATCCCAGTCGGCGACGGAACTGCTTGATGCGGTTAATCATGGTTCCAGGATGCACACCCGTCAGTGGAGATCCAAGCCACTTGTCACGCATCTTCTTCCAGGACCCAAACCATTGTCGAAGCTCCAACGACGTAACAATGTACAGCAGAAGTAATTCACTTGGAAGTTTATCAGTCAAACTGATGGCCGATACATTATCCGAGCTCGTGGACGTCCACACTGGTTGTTGTAGCGCCGGCATTTCCATTATCGCGCGGTGTTCACGATCATACTCTTCGAATTGCTGTACCACGTTCTTTCGCTCCAGGTCCAATGCTACCAAGTCCTCGAGTTGCTGCACCATTTCTTCCTTCTTCGATGCATCGACTTGTGAACTGCTAGTACTGTCACCATCCTCTTCACAGCCAGATGGGAGGTCCTCGAATGTTTTGACAATGAGCTGCAATTGACCATTGACGTACTCATCAACTTTAGTGATCACGTCGTGGACACTGCGGCGGTGTTCACTTCCTCGCTCCTCCACACGAGCCAAGCACAATAGCAGCGTCTCAATGACGGATTCCCACCTCAGCTCTAATTTTCGGATCGAATCTTGCACCTCCTGATCCAGCGAGACAAGTCCACACTCCTTGATCAGCACCCTAAGGCGTGCAAGGTTGGCGCATTTTAGGTGTAGACGTTGTCGGAACGGGTGCGTCGGCATCATCGACGTAACCTGCGCTAACCACACGTTCGCTTCAGCCAGATTGGTCGGGATCTTGGTAACCTTTTCAATCCGGCCATCGACGTCTTGCAGTAGGCCAGTCAAAAACTGCTGGTAAATCGAGGGTAGCGCATTATCCATTTCTGCCACACGCTTTGAGACGTGCAGACGTAGCTTCTCGACAAATGAACGCTGGTCCAACAGCAAAAAGCCCACTTGAAGCATCGGAGCCGCAGTGTTTGCATACTGCACAAACCGGTTCCACGTTGTCTGGGCCAGTTCATAGGCTGCTGCACTGGTCGACAAGTCTGGTAATTCTGGAAGTCGAGCTTCTTCTTCGTCGCTTTCGCTAAGTTCATCCGAGACGTTTCTTTTGGTTATCTCGACAGGTGAACCTCTCTCTGCAACTTTAATTGCACGAACGCAACGTAAATGCTCTTGCTGAAGTATTCCAATACGCCGATAGTGCATGTCCAACGCAGCACGCATCTCGAGAAGTTCTGGTGCGTAGCTCTTGAGCACGAGGTGTGACGGCTTCAGCATGCTTTCGGCAAACTCGCGTCGACCCAAAGGCACAAATGGTGTTAACACATGCTCAAAGCGCGTGTCAATGAGTGCCCGTGGTAGTCCGTCCATGGCAACGCAGTATTTCAGGAGGATCGAGTGCACAAATTCAAACACCTCGACTTTTGTAGGGGAGAACTGCATCATAGCCGAGTTGACGTCTCCCTCGAAGTCGAAGTCTTCATCCAGGCTAACGTACAAACCAGGAAACGCGACCAGCGACGCACCGCTTTCAAATGCGTGCACAGTGAACATGACGCGCTGGTTTGAGGATGATAATCTATGGGTATCTGCAGACAATTCAAATGGACACAAATATCCGCTTCGTTCCTCCGTAATTCCATTCCCATTGGTGGCCATTGCCATGGGTTGTTCGTGCAATTGTTGTCCACATATTCGTGCGCGAAGGTCCTGCACAACGATAGTCACGTGCTGATAGACTGCTTCTGCTAAATGACAATCCACAAGTCGTAAGAACGTGAACATCCGCTCGCGAAGGCTGGATAACCGGAGTGACTTGCTAAAGGCCTCGTGGTCCGTGATAGCGTAGCTGCATCCTTCTCCATCTCTGTATCGCGAGAGATCTCGTGTGGCGTCATCGATCGCTACAAATAGTGCGCGGATCTTCTTCACAAGCACAGTATTTGCAGCGCACGCGCGGTCGTGATGGATGTGAGCGAGGCGACTCATGGTGTAACTTGTGCCTGGATCAATATATTCGCGTTCCGCCTCGCTTTCAATCTCTGCGCACACGTCTCGTACATCCATCAGCAGCCGGCCAGCCACAGGGTGACAAGTAAAAAGGCTGCAGGCGAGTCTTTCTTGAACACGATGCAATCGCCGTTGCACAGCTTGGCGCTTCCACGAGAAGAAGAAGACCATCTGCTGGATGCGCTTGAGGCCTATCATGCTAGTCATGCTGTCGAAGGCACGCTTCTCGTCCACCCAGCTAACCAAGTCCAAGAATTCGATGCCCTGTTCCCCTTTAAAACGCGTAATTCCATGCGACCCCAGTGTGAAGTACTCCAAAGATGAAGCGTGGCCACTGCGACAGATTGTACCTTCATCAGCGAACGTTAGCCAGTACACGTTGCGGAATCCGCAAGGTGGTGATTCGCGGTGCACAAGATAAAGCACGTCTTCTTCTGGCCGCACCTTCCGCTGAAAATCTGTCCCAACAGGAATCGACAGCAGGTTAATGCAAACAACAAGTTTAGTGGATGGAGCAGAATGGAACTTACGTTTGCCACGAGGGATTTCGGAGCGCCGTACTAAGGAGTTCGTGAGTATGACGTGCAGCACATAGCGCATCAACGGGTCTTCAGCAGCATATTCTGTACGAGCGAGCATCATACCAAGCTGGTTACTTCGATGGTGCCACCTCATCATCCAGTGTTAGCAAACCTTTTCGTACTTTGCTCAAAAGCGGTAATATCTGCAGGCCTCGTCCGAGAGCGTTGCCTTGCCATTGAGCTGGGACTTTTCAAGGGTTCGACCGCCCGTGAGGGCCGTTTGATTCTCGCTTTCGTAAGCCCCGGCGTCCCGTTTTCCCCGACATTCGACAACTGCGTAGACGAAGGTAAGTACACTTTCGCTTCTCTTCTAGCTGGTATCGGCTGCCACGTCAACTGCAGCCGGTTGACAAGTGGAACTGGATCCGCCCCTCCTAGGAGCAAATTGGTCAGTGAGTCAGGCAGCACTTCTGATACACCAGCCCGGGACCGACTTCCAGCTTTCGAGCGACGCCGTTGCGCCGAACCTGCTCGTGCGTCTGACGTCTCCATCTTTCAGTCGCCAATCGCAACTCGCATCAACAAATGGATATGCTCCAGCGCCGCCTTTTCAAGCAAAGTACAAACACAAACGGTCATCGTCGACGCTACATGCAGTCGTGTTAGACAAATATATACGATTTCTCCGCATCCTGCGAGTCCATCGATGTAGATGGAGCTCGCCAACAACGCTTGAAAAAGCGCAGAATCCACTTGCGTAGAGTAGGCTCCTTCTTGCCTGCTGTGAAGGACGAGTGATACTGCCGCATGTACTCCAGCACAGCCTTAACATCGGTGCCTGTCACGAATGCAGAAAACAACAACGCGGTTAAAACTTCACAACTATGACACAACCCCCACCTCCCGATAGTACGAACCGTGGCCTCGTTGATGACGCTCGCTGACCCACGTGAGCAGCTCGTCCTCGAACGTACAGCTGCTGCGTCGTCCTCCTCCAGCTAAACGGAAGCGTTTCCGCTCTGACGTGACTAGTTTGTCGCGGATACTCCTCCAATAGTTTAAGCAGTTCGGATTCTTGAGCCCCAGCTCTTCCGCCACTTCAGTGACACTCTTGCCTTCGTCCAGCATATTTACTGCGTGCAGCTTGAACTCGTTCGAGAACAGCATGTAGCGCCCTGAACATGAGCGCCTCTTGCCCGTGTGCTGCGTCGTCGTTGCGCCGTCAACTGTTTCTGTCCCCACCACTTCTTCTTGAGCTTCTTGAGCTTCTGTAGCAGACTTGGACTGTGGCAACAGCAACGGCGTCGGACTCGCCACCGCGGACTCGATCTCCACCACGTCCGACGACAGCGCCGCTCCGTCCTGGTGTGTCTCCACCGACATGATCTCCACCTCCGCCGCAGCAACTTCACTCACGCCCACCGTCAGCTCCGACTCTGCTGCATCAGCCGCCGAAGCCAACGACGACTGCGGCGGGATGTGCTTCTTCACGAACCTCGCCGTCCAGACCTTCAGCGCTGCTGCGCTCTTGGACGCTGCGAAGACCGGGTACTCCTCCAGCACATGATTGATGATGTCCTGTCTCGTGAGAGGTACTTGTCTGTGGTCGAGCACCCAGTGCAGCAGCCCCTTCTCGTCCTGGAACACAGCTCTCGGCCTGCTACTGGCCGTAGCCACTGCGTCTGCGCCTGCCCGCTGGTCCGTGAGCTGCTGCTGCTGCCGCTCGCCCTCGTGCTTCCAGTAGAGCAGTGTCAACGCGCTCTTGAGCGTGAACTGCTCGGCAACTGCCGCCATGTCCCCGGAGCTGTGGAGCTGCTGCATGGCCTTGGTACTGGACCCGTCCTCGTGCTGCGCCAGGAAGAGCGAAAGCCACGCGAAGAGCAGCGGCAGGTCGTCCAGCAACTCCGGGTGCCGCGTCTCGAAGAAGAAGAGCGCGTCGTCGGCCGGAGACGCCGCGTCTGGGCGCTGCAGCCACAGCAGCAGCTCCGACGCGTAGCGCTCCAGGTGAAGCGCAGTGGTGGCCACGTTCGCGGCGTCACTCTGAGACGAGGACGGCAGGTCGGAAGCTGCGAGAAGCGCGAGCGTGGAACTGGACATGTCTACTTGCAGGTCCGAAGAGCTGGGGCACGCGAGCGCAGCGTCCGAGGAGCTAGAGAGCTCCTCGCAAGACGACATGGTGGTCCTACGGTGCAGGTAGTGACGGGACCAGCGACTTATTGACCGATTAGAGAGCATAAGAGCGATGACTACAGTTGAAGAGGATGGCTACAAATAGCTCTTGTATTGTACAAACGGACGATCTTGAAGCGACACTGTACCCATTTCCTCGATTGTAGCAATGGCGGACGAAGGTGGCGAAGCGGCGGAGCAGGCCGTTCCTCGCGATGTAGGCTCCCTAAGACTGTTTGTTGTGGTGCATTGTCGTCATGTGTTCTTCTTCTCACGTTGCTTGCTCTTATTTCGTGTGTTGCAGGACGTGAGTGTGACGCTCATGGGCAACGTGCTGGAGAAGCTGCGCGTGCTGCAGTACGATCGCGAGTTCGGCAAGAAGAAGAGCTTCGTTCCCTTCAACGAGACGCAGTTCGCCGTGCTGGCATCCGGCGTCAACACCGATGCGCAGTTCAAGAGCTTCCTGGCGCTCGTGACTTTTCTGCTCAAGAGCTGCGGCCACGACTTCTCTGTGGACAAGTACGACGACGCCAGCACGAGCATCAACAAGCTCATCCTCGTCCTCAAGACCATGGGCTTCCCGCTAGACTTTCCCACGTCCAAGCTCAAGCCTGGCTACGGCGAGACTGTGTGCGCGACGCTTGACTTCATCTGCGACCAGGCGCTCGCTGCTCGACGCTTCGACTGGCCGCGGCCGCAGTATCCGAAGGAGGACTTTGCCGACGAGGCAGAGGTCGACGAGGACGCGGAGGTGGACACTGCCAATGACGACGACAATAACGCTCTTCCTGGAGCTGAAGAGGAGGCCGAGGAGCTGTACAGTGACCTCGTGCGCAGTGGCAAGGCCGCGGAGGACCAGCACGGCCTGGACCAGAGCTTCCAGCAGATGATCATGAGCGAGTTGGACCCGCTGCTTTGGAAGACCGAGCTGGAGCGTGTTGGTCCGCGTCTGAAGGTCAAAGGCGGGGCTGGTGCTGCAGCTGCAGGGAAGGAGTGGCATGCACATATCGAGCGCTCGAGAGAGCACGAAACGATCATGCGCGAGCTGCTGCCGCGTGCGAACGCCCAGCTGCGGTTGTTGGGCACGCAACTCACGGAGGCCGCGGGACGGATGGGAGCGAAGGAAAAGATGCTGAACAACCAGTACGAGCACCTAAGACAAGAGTACACAGCACTGCAGGAGAAGTTGCAAGCCGCAACGGAGGTCAGCAAGACTGGAGCCGACCGAGTGAATGTCATGACAACTGAATACGCCGAGACCAGTGAGCAGCTGAAGGAAACCAAGGGCGTTATGGACGAGCGTGGGGCCAAGATGACAGACACGTCGCCACTTGTGCACATTAAGGACGCACTGAAGACGCTCGCTGCTCAGATCAAGAACTTCGAGCTGCGCATTGGCGTTGTCAGTCACACATTACTGCAAGCCAAGTGCCGCCAGGCCAGTGCCGCCAACGCACGACGACGGGGGCGCGAAGCGGCTGCTGCAGATGGCCAGAGCTACCAAGACCCTGAGTACGATCCGAGTGACGAGGATTCGAACTAGCCACCAGAAAGAATGCACTTTCATTTATTCCCAGCGGAAGTTGTGTTGACCTAGCCGATAGACTTCTGGTAGCACCACCGCATAAGCCAAAAACACGAGTGTTGAGCGCAATGAAGAAACGCTGCTCTGTTGTATGGTGTCAGCCATGCACACTGCACCTTATAGCTCAGCGAATGAGCGGATTGTGGGGAAGTGGTGGGACTCCGGCAGCGGCTTGTTGCCCGGACGCACTGACAAAACAGTGTCCAGTCCGGCGGCCTCAGCAGCCTGAGCCTCTTCGATCACGTCCGTGACGAAAAGTACGTCCTTGGCACTGTCCACGCCAAGACTTTGGACAATTTCCTTGTAGCTTCCAACTTCGCGCTTGTGGCCAATCTTCGTGTCGAAGTAGACGGTCAGATACTCGCGCAAATCACCCTTGTCGGAGTACTGGAACAGCAGCTTCTGAGCCTGTCGCGAACCAGACGAGTAAATACCCACACGTACTCCACTGGCACGCAGACGGTCGAGGCACGGAGGAACATCATCGTACACCTGCGCCTTGAGCTCGCCGCTTTCGTAGCCTTGGAGCCACATGTGGCCTTGCAGCTGCTTGAGAGGGCCGATCTTGCGGTCAGCGGCGACATTCCATTTGACATAAGTGGTGAGAGCCTCGATGAGCTTCTCCTTACCCTCCTGGGCATCCAGTGCGGGCGGGTTCGCTCCATCGGTCTGGTCCTGCTTGTGCTGGGCCACCAGAGCCGCCACATCCGCCTTCGTGTCGGTCTGATCCCATGTTCGCTGCAGGAAGCGATCGACATTGTTCGTCACGTACGGGAACAAAATGTCGTGGACGAACGTGATTGGCGTCGTGGTTCCTTCAATATCCAGCATCACTACCTTGTGCTTCTCCGCCATGCTGAGCTCTGCATTGATCGCCTCATCAGCACGCGCACGCTTAAGAGAATTACCGTTGCTAGAGGATGCAGACACAGGGGGAACTGTGTAGTCCAGGTTGAGCTTGCGCATCTCGATTGCCGCTTCAAACAGGTAGTGCAGGCACTCGGCATGTCGCTTGGCAGCTTCCCACGAGTCGCCCCACACGAAGAGGCCGTGACGACGAACCAATACAGCAGACGTATTGGGGTACGCCTCCATGGTACGAGCGATCGGCTCAGCCAGCGCTGACTCCTTCGGCGCGTTGTCGATCACAGGTACGACCAGCGTGTCCGTGTATCCGTGGCCGGTAATGCCCTTGATCATCTCCTGGTGCGAGATGCGGAACTCGCTCGTACCATCGCAAAGTGCCGCCGCCAAGTTGCAAGTGATGCCGTGGCTGTGCAGCACCACGGCAGCCTTGCGGATCTTGTGCGCGTTGAGAAACAGAGGAGCGCAGTCCGAGAGCTTCGGGGCTTTCTTGCCAGCCTTGGCCTTTGGACTCGAGAGGACGTTGCCGTCCAGGTCCAGCACGTACAGATCCTCTGGCTGCAGACGCTCCTTGGGGACACCCGACGGAGTCACGTAGATGCGTTCGCCGTGGCGCAGACTCATGGCGCCGCCCGTGCCCGTCATCCACTCCGTCGTGTAGTACAGACGGCTCAGCTCGCACACGAGCTCGCGACAGGCGTTGGCGTCTACCAGCATCGAGTGACTGGCAGCGTCAGCCGGTCGAGTGTAGCGAGCTGAAAGACTCCGCGCTCCCTTGCTGCTCTCCAGGAGCTGCACAGCGCTGCCAGCGATGGGCACGAAGCGGCGCAGCGTGCGCAAGCCTAGCGTGGCTTTCATGCCCTCCGTCAGAGAGCAGCGCACCCAGCAGTCGGCCGAGTCGCGCACGTCCAGGTACACGCGGCCTTTGACGACCTTGTAGACGACGTCGGCGACACTCGAGTGCTCGTTCTGCAGCTCTTCATCGCTGGCCACGTCCACCGCGGATTCGTCCGTGCTTGAGGCAGAGCTGGGTGAGAATTCGGCAATGGAGACGCCGATTTCACGGAGAACAGCGAGACTCGCGCGGTCCGAGGGGCTATCGAGGTACGTCGGCTGCAATGCGAACTCCAGCGATGAGATCTGCGTTGCAGTGGGGGATAGACGCATGGATACACAGATAAGGTTGTCAGAAATTGCATAGAGGGTAAGTTGGGCGATGAGGGCATTGTCATTTCGCCGGAATCGCCGGTGCAGCGAAGAGCTCATTTAAGCCACCCACCGTCATGGCCATCGCCTGTCAAATTGGAGATCGCGTTATGCCAGTCATAACTTATGACTGGCTGTGATCATATTACATAGAAAATACAGTACAGGTTCATATTTGAATTTACGTCCACCGACGTCCACATAGCGTCTTACTCTCCGCCCACAGCCTCGGCGCTCGTGCTCGACTCTTGTTCGTCTGCTGCTCCGCTCGGTAGTGGCACCGGCCACTTGAAGTCGCCAGTGGGAGGCACCAACGGCGTTCTCGGCGTCTGCGCCGGCTCGCTCAACATGTCCACATCGCTGTTGGGGTTCTTCCGCAGGTACTTGCGCGCTCGCCAAACGCGGCAGTGCGACTTCCAGCGGATCTTGACGGCGTCTTCGGTTCGTCCAGGTAGCATCGCTGCAATGACCGACCAGCGGTTGCCCAGTCGCGCCTGTGCCTCCAGGATCAGCCGGTCTTCCTCGGGCGTGTACGCGCCACGCACGATCTGCGGGTCCAAATGGTTGTGCCAGCGCTCCCGGCACTGCTTCGACGTGCGGCCCGGGATCTTTGAGGCCACGTCGCCCCAGTTCTTCTGCTCCGTTGCCACAAGGCGCCGCAGGAGTTCATCCTCGTGCGGAGACCAATGACCCTTCACAAGACCTGGAGCCAGCACTTTGGTCCACCGTTGAAGACACTGCGTGTGGTTGCGGCCAGGCACTTGAGCAGCGATAGCCTTCCAGTTCTTCTCGCGGTGACTCTCAACAGCGGAGCGCAGAGCGTCATCTTCTTCTTTGGTCCACCGTCGAGGAGTAGCTTTGCGAGTCGCAGGCGTGCTGGGTGTACCGGGCACCGAGATAGGACCCAGCGGTATCATCCCAGTAGTGTCTGCTGTCGCTGTGGACGCGGCCGCACGGGCAGCCGCAACTTCCGCATCGCACCTAACACTTAACTGCTTTGACGTGATACTTTTGCGCTTGACGGGGGACGCCGACGTCGGTCGGTTCGTAGCGACAGTGCTAACGCCATTGTTAGTCGATGAAAGCGTCGGGAACGAGGAGTAGTACACTGGTGTGAGAGATGCAGGGGAAGTGTCCGGTCGAATGGCAGAGCCCAGTGCGTTGCGTTGGTCCGTGACGATCATGGGATTCTGGTATCCCATTCCAGCCACACCTTGAGCCAAGCGGTCTCCGGGGTCCGTCACGCTGGACGGAGATGCCAACGGCGCCAACAGCCTCCGCGCAAAGAGACTCGGCAATGATGACGGAGTTCCAGGAGACCGTGCGCTCCCGGGGGTGAACAGTTCCGGCGGATGAAAGTGTGGACTGCCGAGTTGCGGTTGTGGCGCAGTAATGGTCAGCGGTGACCCGAGCGCGAACGACGGGAACGAGGCTTGAGGGGCCGTGAGGGACGACTTCGGCACAGCTGGCGGCCGTGCGGACGAAGTCGTGATCATAGGCGCAGCTGTCGTCGCTGTCGTCATCGCGCCCGACGCTGTAGCTCGCAGTCCTGTAAGCGCCTGCGCCGCCTCCGCCTCGTGGATGCTCGAATCCTTCCCTTTCTGCTGCGGAGCTGCCACTGCGGCGTTCTCTGTCGTAGTTGCTGCTGCGTTGTGTGGTGCAGTCTCCTGCTTGATCGCCACTGCCGGAACTGGGATGGCGTCTGCAGCTGGAGGCGACTGTAGCAAGATCTGCGCGGCCTGCTGCAACGTGGCCAGCAGCGTCTTCTCCTCTCCTGTCTGCGTCATGCCGTGCAGCTTGCGGATTGCGACCGCGACGCCGTGCGCATCTCTCCGCTCGAGTGCCACCGTCATCTCGGCCGCCGCTCCGAACTCCTGCTGCATGGCCCCGAGCCACGCGCTCGTGGCGCCTCCCAGCGCCGCCTGGTCCAACGCGCGTTGCACCACCATCTGTGCCACTTGAAGCGGCAATGCTGCAGTCATTATTCAAATACATGTACACACACTTGTCAGTCAGCAATGGCCGACGCTCACCGAGATGTCAACAGCCGCCGCCGGACGTCAACGTACCCATCTGGGGTGTCGCCTGCTCGTGGTTGCGGTCGTGCGACTCGCGCACGTGAGTCAGCAAGTGGTCGAGCGTGGAGGCGCCGAAGCCGCAGAGCGAGCAGCGCGCCGAGACTCCGCTGGCCTCGCGCACGGCGGCGGAGGCGCGGAAGGCGGCGGGCGCGTCACCGGCCTTGCGCTTCTTGGAAGTTCGGGTGGCTGCGAGCTGCTTGGAGGCGGCGGTGGTGGCTGTGCCCGCGGGGGTCAATTGCGCCGATGCCATCTGCTGCGTCTGTCGGCGCTCGATCTTCAGTGGAGATTCTTCACTGAGTGAGACCAGGAGCCGGTAGCTGTCTGACTTCTCGCGGAAGAATGTGGACTGAAACCTGAGAAGCTCATCCAATGGCCCTCTCGTTTTTGCTCCGAACCGAACAACCCTTTAAGAGAGCATACTGAGACCAAGTCAAACCGAGCGAATTTGAAGGGCGCGCGATCCGGCCTCGGACATCAAGGACTTTGTATGCCGGTCTGGGATGATGCAACGGCCCTCACCCCATGCATGTAAGCACTCGACGGCACTTGCACACCTGGGCAATGCTAATAATGCCATCGGGGACTTGTCTAGCGGGGATCCTTCAACAAAGCTTCCATGTCCCTGGGCCAGGAGGAGCGCTCCACTTCTGGGAAATCCCAGTATCATACTGAGTATTTAACTATGCGGTTCGGCATCAGCAAAAACGGGTCGCGAGCAAGTTGCAGTCTGCAACTTCTTGCAGCGCAACTACTCTCCAGGCCGCAGCTCGAAACGGCTATTGCATGGTACAGCTAGACACCATACAAATTCGCACCTAGCACTTCGTGAGAGCTGTGAGAAAGACGAAGGGCAGCAGTCGCCGAGAAGCATTCTTGTTAAATACTTAAGTACTTGAAGTATCTCACTCCATCCGACCAGTGCGGGCTCAATCACCTCATACAATTGCTTATCAATTGCTTTGCTCTGATCAGTTCAAAATGAAGCAGCGTCGGTGGCCCTGGCGGGACTCGAACGACAAATGCGTACAGCACGACAGCTGTTACCAGCAAGTCATCCATCTCATCGGCAGCCCCGAGATCCACAAGGCAGCACAGCCATCGCCAACACGCGTGACAGCAGCTTCGTGTGACGAGTTGCATCGTACTACCTGGGACACCTTTTGTCTTTGGCTTGAACCTCCCACAACGCTGCGGCACCGAGGCGCTTGAACTGGACCAACCTCCGATCCTCTGCCTTGTAATTGTCCGAGAAACACGGTTCCGTTCAGTATGGAGTTTGATAATAGGGTTGTCTAAATGGTCTCCACCGCGTATTTTACACTTCAACTTTGAACACACTTCATTCCAGCCGTCTGGCGGACTCGAATGGTACAAGGTACCATCCAAGTCCGCCTCCAACAACCAATTGCAAACACATCATCCAAAATGGCTGGAAAGCAGACCAGCGGCGATAGCGCGGTGCGTCCTCGCGTCGACGCGTCCAGCGCGCGCCTCGCGTACGTCAACCTCCATGAATCTCGATTTCACTCTTCCATCTCTCTGTATTCCCATCCCATTCGCTCCAACTCTTCTGCTAACGCCCGCTACGTTTCTCCACCCGCAGGTCTCTCCGCACTTCGACCGACGCGTCAACTGCCCCTGCACGGCGACCCAAATTCGTACCGAAGGCTGCAAAGCGCCGTCCAGCATCAGAAGGACGTGCAGAAGGCGCCGCCGCTGGTTCACAACGCTCACACGATGCGAAGCCGCACTCAACTGGCGCAGGAGCACTCAAGTGCGACAACAGAGGACGCGGCGAGTTCGGCCGTCGCGGAGGCAGAGGCCGTAGGGGTGGCCGCGGTCGTGGTCGCGGGCGGGGCGTGCTGCCCAGCGGCAAGGTCGCGTTCGTCGGCACGCTTTCGGGTGGGTCTTCGTACAGTGGAGGCGGCAGCACTCCTGCTCCGCGGGTCACTCCGTCTGCCGACTACTCGGCCGCTGGCGGTACCGGTATCAGTGTGCTGGACAACGAAGAGATGCCTGGAGGAAAGATGCCGGCGGTGGAGGTGGAGGACGTGTGGCCACCCGTGGTCAAGTCGGTTATGGAGCCAATGAGTCTCCCGATCGTGCGACCGCCGGAGCCGGAGAGCGCCGGCGCTGTCTTTTGCGACGCAGCTGGCGACTTGGTGGCCCCTGATGACTCGCTGTTCTTCATTCAAATGCCGACAACTTTGCCGCTTTCGAGTGCCGTAACAAAGACCACTAGTACGGACGATGATGAATCGATGGAGAGCGCAGACGACGCGAAGGACCAGGAAGCTAAGAAGGTCAACGAGAGCAAAAGCCACTACGAGTCCCCGTAAGTGCATGCGTCGTTTATGGTCTGTAAGGTGCTTCTAACTGTGTTTGTGTGTGAACTGATAGGGATGATGGAGTGTTTGACCACTCAGTTGAGGCGGCGCCGGGCGGGTTCATTGGCAAGGTAAGAAATGGCTAGGTTGTGTAGGGTCCTTCGATGCGTGCCGAGATCTTATGCTGCTGCGTTGGTGTTTTTGTGTTGCTTCCGACAGATTTGCGTGCACAAGTCCGGCAAGATGGTGCTGATGCTCGGCGACAAGCAGTTCGAGGTGGCAGCGGCTCAGACACCGTCCTTTTGCGAAGAGGTCTACGCCGTCAACACGACCGAGAAGCATCTGAGTATCCTGGGCAACGTGGAGCGCCACCTCGTGGTGACCCCGGACTTTGAGGTGCTGCTGCATTAGGCAGACAAGACGGATAGTCCGGTTGGGTAGCTGATAACTGCATTTACATCAATAGAAGACACGAATACGCAGTGGCATGTACTACGTAGTAGGTCTGTTTCTTTTGTACCTGGTGTGGCCCCATGTCAAGGCACCATCGCCCGTGGTCCACCGCCATGTCTCTTGGGCCGTCTGTTCGTGTAACGCGTGTTCCGTTCCGTTGGCAGCACACACTTGAACTTGAAGCAGCTGGGATAGCATGTCCATGTATTATTAATAATACTACTAGTACTGTTCACGAAGATGAATGATCACCAAGCTGCTCAAGAAAGAAATGCAAGACTTCCCCACCAGTGCAAGCTCCTGACAGAAGGTAGTACATGTACAACCAACGAAATCGCGTCGGTTCAGGTGATAAGTCTACGACGAACTCAACACCAGTTCACAATAACTTGAGGTGCGACTACTGAGAGGGCACGATGTACACGTTGACGAATGTTACCAAAAGCTTGAAAGAATAAAAAGAGGATTCCTGCGTACTACCGAGCTAAAAGAAAGAGCGACGCGTACGAGCGCCGCGTGCCAACTTGATTCATTCCTCGTCCTGACGAACAAGCCGAGTGCATCGCCGTGTACGTGTGACGACCACCACCCCAGTCCAAGATGCAGGCAACTTGGTCCAGCGAGAAAGATGGAGAGAAAGATTAGCCGACGGTCAGCTTATTCGTCGTCGTCGTCGTCGTCATCGTCGTCGTCGTGCACCTCCTCCTCCTCCTCCACGGCGCCTTGCGAGTTGTAGACGTCCATCTGCTGCTGGTACTTGATCTTGGCCTCCTCGTGCTGCTTCTGGTACTTGACGCGCTTCTTGTCCGGTAGTGCGCGCCACTTCTCAGCCAGAAGCGTGGCGATCTCCGTGATCTTCTTATTGGGGTTCTCGTCGCGCGTCTCCTGGCGGATGTCGTTACAGAAGAAGAAGTAGGCGGACAGCGCGCGCTTGGGGGCGTTCGGGTCTTTCTTTTTGCGGGAGCCCTTGGTGGTCTCGAAGGACGGGTCCGGGACGTAGTCCTCCTTCTCCTCCAGGTATCTCCGCTTGTCGGCGGCGGCCAGCTCGTCATACGGCTGCACAAAAAAATAGAGATACAACACATACACAGATTAGCGGAACAGCAGTAGCAGCAGCAGCAGCCTAGCAGCAATAGCGTACCCTGCGCTCGTCCTCGGTGATCTTCTTCCAGCGGCGTCCAATCTCGCTCGAGATCTCGAGGAACTGCAGCTCGGGCATCTCCTTCTTCACAGTCTCGCGGATGTCGTTACTGAAGAACATGAAGGCGGACAGCGCGCGCTTGGGGGCGTTCTTATCTTTTTTCTTGCGGGGCTTGCGCGTGTGATCGCCAACCGTCTTCTTCGGGCGCCCAACTGCTCCACGTGCCATGTTGTCTTGGATGGAGGGATCGAGGCGGAGGTCTTCTTGAGAGCTTGGAGTGCTTGGCTGGGGGCGGCGCAGATCTGGAACTGGCTTGGCTAAAGGCGGGCGGGAAAACTCCCACTGAAAAACCACGAGCCAATGCGCCTTTGAAAAACCCCGTCAAGTTATTATTGGAGATGTTCAAGCCGAGAGTCCCGATTAAGTACGAGCCGACGTTCACTGTCGCTGAGTCCTCTCTTCCGCAGCAAAGCCGTGAAAACCTGAAGATCGCATTACTGGTAGTGAATTGACGTCTGCGAGTGCTCGCCGCCGACCTCATTTTCCATCTCGCGGCCTCCCCCTCACACCGCCGAGTCCAGGCACCTGTCGCCCAACACTCTCCTGCGTCGTGGCGGCAGTGCTTCCGCCCGTGATCTCGCTTGTCCGTCCGTCGGCCACTCGTGCTCGGTCTCCGACGTTCGTGCCGTTGGGGCTTTCCGTGTGCTCGTCGTCCTTGGCTGTTGCTGCCAGAGTGCTGTACGTCCGATCATCGAACCCTCCGTCCGTGTTGTGGCTGCAGCCTCAGCTCTCGCTTCGTGCTTGTCTAGGGTTACCTTGTGCCCTAGACGCTCGCTGTCGTCGGCTGCTCCGCCTGCCTATCGCCACTTTCTGTCATGGTGGCCAAGGGAAAGGAAAAGCTAAAAAGGTGCCGAAGCTAGCAGCCGTGGAACTTCATCGAGGACGTGTTTGCTCAAATGTGGAAGACCAGGTAAGACGTCACTGCCTCCGAGCTAGTACAGCGCCTCACGGACCTCTTCATACGTGACAAGATCATCAATATATAGTCGACGACCACTTAGAGATTCCGCCAGCTAGAAATGGGTGCCAGGACAGCTTCGACACTTGCCCCCGCTGGACAGCGTCTAGGGCGAGGATTAACGCCGCCGCCGGAGCTGTTGATAATGTCAATAGGGGCTACGATCTTTGCTGGAAGGCAACTCGCAACTGAGATGTCGGCGCTCGAACAGCAAGTCGGTCTACCGAGAGTTCTTACCGGGAATAAACGTTTATTCACGGACCAGCAAAAGCTCTGGATGTACTCTCCGTATCCGTCGGATGCAACCGTGGCAAACCTTGCAGCGATGCAGCGCGAAAGAAGAAGAGTTCCTTCAGTACCATGATGACGGATCAGGAACGTTGGATGGACTGGTTCCTGTTTGGGTTTAATTCAAGGCGCTGAAAAAGTATGAGGATGAGACGAAGTACGCGCTGGGTATCCTACACTGACGAGAAGGTGAGGGCAGTGGTGGCGATCGCGCTGCCTGAGCAGAGCTGGAACATTGACGAGAAGGTGAAGGCAGCGGTGACGGTTGCGCTGGCTGATCAGCTGATCTTCCACAATGTGGAAGACTGGCAGTGAAGGCAGTGGTGGCGGCCGCGCTTGAAGGTCAGCTACGCTTGCAGAGCAGGATAATTGTCTGGAGACGGATATGGCGACTATGCTTGCAGAGCAGGGCAGCTAGTTGGAGACGGAGGAGAAGATGCCGGTAGGGCACGTTTCTCAAGCAGAACATGGAGACGAGCAAGCGGATGAAGTACCGCTTGTTCCTGTTCCTGAAACAGAAGCGCCCCTTGTTACTGTTGTAGCAGAGCAGCTCGAACAAAGTGGATGCGCTTTCCCATTGGCGGAATCTTATCTTGTGGACGCTATGATTGGTTGGATGGTTTTGCATGCCCGCCCGTTCCCACCGTTTGCCGCGTGCTGCATGTAAAGATGGCCAAATTTACTAAAATAGGCACATCACCTCTGCAACAGCGAGTGCCTCCTTCACTTTCTTGACAGTCAGCACGACCGCCATCACAGTATGCTCTTGTTGCTGACACTGCTGATACGCGCGTGCACCTGCAAGCTCTGCGTGAGCAGAGGAGGAATCAGCCACACCTAAACGAATTGCCGTCAAGCAGGTTATGATCTCTTCCAGGTTCGCGCGCGCTATTATTAGCAACACCTTCTGGGCGGCGTCAATCGTCGAGATATTTAGCACCTACTCATCCGAGACACAGCGCGCAAGCCGTACGTTTGTCAACCTTCAATTGTCTGCGTGATAGTCGTCCTTGTCTTCGCTGGGAACGCAACACACACCGACGCAGTCAACCGAAGTTTTTGCTGCAAAACCACCAATTTTTGCAGGTGGAAGGGAGCTCGACGGCTGTCAACGCCCAAAAGTTGCTACCTAAGGTACTAGTCAACGTACCATACAACGGAGCAAGGCAAAATAAGGTCACTCGAGCCGATGAACATGGAGCTGTATGCAATGATGATGATGATATTACGATCTTTAATCTGCCCAGGGTAAGGCCCCCTCCCCTGTATGCAAGAGAAAGGAAATGAAAAGTGCGGGCTCGAAAATGCAGCTATATCCTCGAGTCAAACAATTCACTCCACTTGTTGCTGCTAGGTCGGGTTTTCGACGAGATACATGTCACCATATCGCATCGATGTGTAGACGAACTTTCATTGCTGCTGTAGTGATGGCAAGAGCGACTGCGACGAGATATGGTGGTGAGATTGGTTGCCACCATAGCGAAAGTGATGGCTGTTGCTGCTACGTCTATCGTTTTTGTTGGCAATGAAGGACCTCCTTAGACCACTGCCAGTGCGTGATGTGTGTTGGTTCTCCGATCTCTGCCTCGCCAAGTTGGTGCGTACACGTATGAATCCCAGTATCAGGGGATTCGTTGTCATCGAAACACGAATAAGCAGCTTGAGCTTCACGCATAGGTCTGGACGCTTCCGCCACGCTTGCAGACGGCGACACTTGGTCAGCCAAAGCGGCCAGAAGCACCACGTAAGGAAACACGTTTGTCCACAGTTCCATCGTATAAATCAGAAAATCATACCTGAAGTAAGCAATACTTGAGTAATTGGTTTTGCCCTGCAGCTCAACGCCATAGTGAAAGGAATTCTTCACCACTACTTCCTTGACTGTAGCATCCAGTTGACAAAACTCGGCGCATTCTTGATCTCTGTCTCCATCTGCCTGGTCATGAGCCATGAGCAATGAGGAAAACCCGACATCGCACAGTGAGGTCCAGACAAAATGTCGAAGTAGGCTTTTTTCAGCAAAGTCAGTGATTGAAATACAACGGCGCTGTATTAGGATACCAAAGCCGTTGTTATCGGCGCTTGCCTCGTCTTGAAGGGGCCTACGCTTGCTACCTCTCCGTGGCATTGCTTTCTGTTGACTTGGGATCTTCTACGACGCTGTCGCTGGAGGAGACGCAACGTCCGCCATATTGTCCACCCAGCCCCACGCGATAACCGAGATGCGACCTTCCTCTCGCGCCGGCACGTCCTGAAGAATGCCGTGGCGCCAAATCATGTTTGTGCCCTTGGAGAAGGCGTAGACGCATCCATCCGGCTGCGGCACACTTACCACGGTCTTCGTATCTGCATGTTCGAAGGCGGCGTCACGGGTGGCGCCAAACGAGATGCCGACCGTGAAGTTCTGGATAGCGGCAATGTGGGGCTTGACAGCCGCGGCGTCAAAGTGGAATGGCTTCCACTGCGAAGTGTCCTTGTACCAGTTGAAGCGGGTGGCCTTGATGTCCAGACTGAAAAACTTTTTCAGTCGGTCCGTGACGAGGTCGAACGTGGGGCATTTGGCCTTCCAGCTGGAGTGGTCGTCCACAATAAGGTGCGTACCGTCGATCTTATTGTTGCCGTGCCACATCTTCAGCAGCTGCTCGCGCGGGATACCGCAGTTGTCCAGCTCGTGCATGAGCTTGGCGTACAGCTCGCCCTTCTTGAAGTCGCTGAAGAGGTTGGGCACGAGCACCACGTCACGAGAAGTCAGTGGCGTAGAGAACTTGTCGTCCTTGGAGCCCAGGTCGTACGTGATGCGCAGATCCACAGGCTTGGTCATTGGATCGAAGTTCTCGGTGTTTTTCTTGGTGGCCTGGCGCTTCTCGTTTTTCTTCTTTTTCTTGGCCTTTTTGTCGGCCTCTTTGTCCTGATTGTCTGCATTCTTGGCAGAATCCTGCTCGGGCTTGTCGGCCTTTGCTTTATCGTCCTTGGTCTTGTCACCCTTGGGTTTCTTGTCCTTCCCCTTCCTGGTAGGTTTCTTCTTCTCTTGCTCCTCCCCGCCCGAAACAGCTGCAGCAGCAGCACCTTCCTCCACCTTGGCATTCGGGTCGGGAAGCGACACAAAGTGGTTCTTGCGGCACTCGTCGTCGAACTTGCACTGGCCAGTCTTCCAGAAGAATGGGCACAGCTGCTTGTCGTGCACGAACTTGCAGCCAGCGCGTGTGCACTTCTTGCTGCGCATGAACGTGCGGCACACGGTCTTAAAGAGCCCCGCCTCATCCTCGAAGTGCGGCGGGGTCTTCTTCTTCTTCTCCGCCTGCGATGGGGTCTCGCTGGCTGGCACCACCGGCACAGTTGCTGCTTCTTCTGCCATGCTCACGTCGATCTTCTTCAAGTGTGTAGCCGAAAAGGCAAGATCTTCTTTTCCTGTGGTATCTTATAAAGTATAAAATGTAAGAAACTGGATCAAGTTGAAGCTGGTGCATTGCACAGTACATGTTACATGTACATGGAGAGATCCGCTACATTGTGCGGACAAAGTGGTTGCACAACAACAGTAAGAATATTTCTTCTACGCTGCGGTAGCGTACTTGTCACGGATCAGCTTGTCGTTGATGTGCGGTAACGTCTCGCTGCGCCTTGACTGGGATTGGTTCGAAAGTGCTTCAATTACAAGTCACGCTGCTGTGAAGGTTTATTAAAATATCGGTTCGAGTGACTTTATTTTGCCTTGCTACGTTGCCTGGTAGCAACGTTTGGCCGTTGTCCGCTATCATGCTCTCTTTCAGCTGCAAAACATTGGTAGTTTCGCCGCAAATCTTCGGTGGGAACGCACCACATGTCGAAGATGTCAGCCAAAGGCAAGGATGGCTTTCACTCAGACAATTGAAGATCGCAAAGCCTACAGCTTATCCATATGGATATATACTATTTCTCGGACGAGCTGCCATCCCGACGATTGGCGCTGCTCAGAAAGACAGTGTGCCAACCAGTGGAGGGTACAGAACCGAAGAATCGCTCGAGAGCCTGGACGAGATCATAACCTACTTGATGACAAAAAAAAATCCGTAAGAACGAAGGCACATGGGGAATACGCGTTTGCTTTTCTTTTCTCTGTTCATTTAGACTGTGTGGCAATCGTATCCGGCCGAGCTCGCCGCCGAGGACCAATGTCCCCGCTGTGTCGCCGATCAAAACCTTGGTCTTAGGGAATGGCTGACCTCGTCCTGTGCAGAGCGTGCGTGTTGTTGGCACACGCGTATTTGCGACGAGGAAGGCGAGTGAGTACACGCTATGGCCAAAGTCGGAACAGCATTAATGCAAGCCTGTACTTATCTGTTCGAAGGCCTACAGACTAATAGCAACTTTCGGGCGTGGTGCTGTGGCCGAGCCGCTGCTTCTCGTGACGGTGGCTCCATTCAGCTCTGCAATGATCTCATTTCTCTGTTGCTGCAACGCTGTCTTCCGTGCGATCTTCTGCTTCTGCTGCGTTGAGAGTAAAGAATCCTCCGCGTCTTCCAGTTTTGCGATCTCTTTGAGCTGCTTGTTGATCTTCGTCAGCTGCCGCTTCAGTTGCTGTTGATGGTTTCCAGCAGACTCGCTAGAAGCCTCGTCCGTTGCCGTCGTTGCTCTAATGTCCTCCACCGACTGCTGACGACGTTCTCGCTCGAGGCGAGGAGCTCTGTTACTGCTTCGTGGGAGCTCCCTGGCAGCTGGAGCCTCTCTCTTCTGCTCCAGTGACAACTTGTCCATCGGGAGCTCATCAACGGCCGCATCACCGCCTGCTTTCGCCTCTTGCTCGCGTCGCTGCCGTCACACAGCAAGGGAACATGTATCATAACGTCAGTTGAATCATTTGCAGCTTTCAGAATGACGCTCTCAATATGCAACAATAGGTGCAGTACACGTACACGATGCGCGACAGTTTTGTACCTGGGCATCTCGTCCTGCGGCACGTAGCCCTGGCGAATGCGAATCGGCTTGCGCGTCGACCCGTCAGCGCGACGTGACGCCGGCACCACCACCTCCCCGTCGGAAGTGCGTACAGCCCCGAGCGGCAGTCTCACCTCCTTTGCCGTGCTCATGTCCGTGTGTCAAAAAGCGGTGTGTTTTGTTTGAAAATGAATGGAAAAAAAATGACCATAATTCCATGGTGTCGTGTATGGGGGACAGTGGTGACGAGTGCGCACGCTAACTGCATGTATTGCTGCTGCTTATAATATGGCAAAGTTGCGATCGTCGATGACGACGTGGACTTCACTTGGTGGTGGCGCCCACGTATCGGGGGACATGGGCGGCGTCACGGGACACGCTTTTGAGACCACTCGCCACTCGATGCTGTAAGCGAGGACGGCACCGACGAGTCCAGCGACGCCCACCACCAAGCACGCGTAGAAGATTGGGCTACTCACTGTTGCGCCGCTGGTGGCGACGTCAGTGCCATTTCCACCTTGGGGGCTGCTCGTAGTTCGGTCTGTTGTTGAAGTTGCCTCTTTGCCAGAGGTAGTAGTCGAGTGAGTGGAGGTGGATGGTGACGACGTCACAGCAGCATCTTCGACTTGTTCGGGGGAGGTGGAGTCCACGGTGGACAGCTCTAATGCGGTGCTTTCAACTATTAGTCGCTCTTCGTTGGGCTTGACGGTTCCTGCCGTGTAGCTGGAGTCTCCGACGATGCCAGTTCCGTGGCTTGAGGAGCTGCTGGCGGTGCTGTCTCCTCCGAAGTGTGTTGCTGCGTAACGAGCGACTGAGGTGTCGTTGGGGCTGGAGGATAATAGCTCAGGTGGTGAACTCGAGAAAGGAGACTCAACTGCAGCTAATGCGTTTGAACTGGAGGTTGAAGGAGAGGCGGTACGCTCAGTGTTTCTGGTTCCATGACTTGAGGAACTGCCTTCAGAGCTTCGTGGGTCTACTGCTGCGTTCAGTGCTGGATCTCCCACATCGACAATGGTGCGGCTTGACGTGACGTTGAGTATTGAGCTGCCAGTGCCTGAAGAGGACGAACTGGTTTCTCGACGGTCGAGTGTGTGTGCCTGGACTGCGACTAGCAACAGCAATACGATGACTGCGGACACAGCGTGCTTGTCCATATTGCCGACAGTTGTGAAGTGAGCAATACAACGCTGGACTAAAGTCGGTGGACATGCATACCCAGCTCAGGCCTCGAGCGTAGTCAAGCCACAAAATGTTGCAAGAAGAGACCACAGGTTCAGTTAAGTCGCTTCAACATCCAGGTGCAGAATCTGCAGCAGCGGTACCAGTGACCCTGCATTTCAGTCGTCGCCAGCAAACTTGCAGTGCTCATCTTGTATAAAAGAAGAATATCGTTACAGAATCACAATGCTGTGGCTATCAAGGCGAGTCCGAGCAGCTAGGGTCGCCAGAGACGAAGGGGCCGGACGCGAGTTGGAGACGGGGGTGGCTGTCCGTGCGGACATCGGAAACGCTCTCACTTCGTTGCGGTGGTTCCGCTTCTGCTTGGCTCGGTACCCGACAACAACCCCTATTAAGCCCACGATACCAAGCACGATAGATGCGTAGAAGAATGGGCTTTTTGTCACGGCTGAAGTGGCCGACAAGTTATCGTCACTTGTGTATGTACTGCCATCGGGCGCTTGAGGTGGCGATATCGTCGTAGACGTGGGGGACTGATACTTGTCTGTCGTCTCCGTAGTGGAAGAGCTGCTTGATAAACCAGGCGAAGTAGAGCGTGCATCCAGCGGATTGTCAGCAAGACTCGGCACAGTTCCCATAGGATAGCTGGAGTCTCCATTCGCTGGACTAGTTGATGTTGACGAGGATACCGAAGTGCTCGACCCGCCGCTAGATTGGGACGATGTTGGCGGCACTGACGAAGCCATTCCATTTGATGAACCGGTAGGAGAGATTGTTGTCGACGGGACTGGAGGCGGTGGTGATGAAGCAGCACTGATTGATGACGATGGTGATGGCTGGTGTGATGACATCGTTGGGCTGGGCTCGCTAGGAAGAGTGGGTTTCGGTGGAGCTGCTTTCTCTCCTTGCCGATTCCACCGCTTTATATCAGCTTTCGTTGACCCAGAACCGGACCAAAATTCACTGTTGTCGCTCTCACTGTTGCTGTATTCATACCCACTTTCATCGCTATTATCCGCTGATGGTATTTCAACTTCTGCGTCGAAGCTCCCTGCGGTATCATTGTCGGCAGACGCGGAATGATGGAATGATACATCTCGACCAGAAGCCCTCCCGTCTTCAATCGCTCGGTCGGACATTTTTTCTAGCGTAGCATGCGCCCGGCTATCAGATGCAGGACGCGTGGTTTTCTCAATAACTCGAACGTTGCTGTCGACACAATTGCCGATACTCGTCCCGCAATCCACACACCTCCACCGGACGGGGACCCAATACGTATTCGCCCCTGAGAGCTGCTGGAAGGCACCGCGAGATAGAATCAAATCCCCGGGTTCGCAGTTAGCACACCGATCGGCTACGCGTATAACTTGCCGAAAATCCGGCGTGCAATCTCCAATCTTGTTGCTGTCACACCATAATTCAGCACATTGCCCAGCACACCTAGCTTCCTCCACTTGTGCGCAACTCAAAACGGCGTAGTCATCCACATATGCTGTATCCACTAACGGCGCTGTTCGTCCTTGGAACTCCTGCAAGCCAACCACGGCCTCTGTTCGAATAGCGGTGCTGGATAGTGCGACAGCTAGTAGCGACCACGTCCTCATCGAGTTGGGAGCGACAACTGGAGTGATGAACTGCGAGCTGCTGGCCGTCGCTGTTACTGCGAACGAGCAACGAAGAAGCCTTCAACTTGGCCTGGAGTGACGTCACGGACGTTTCAGGTGCATGTCAGTCGCTTTCTATGCCAGTTCCACCACCACACCTTCAAGGTGATCTTGGCCCTTGCATCTCCACAAGTTCCGCTGGAAGCTCCAGACCTTTTGGTGTCACCAACTGTACTGTACCCATGTCTGATAAAGAGACAGAGCCGTACAGTGGGACAAGAAAAACACATTTAGTGTCAGAAGTCACCGGCTGTGTTGATAGATGTGCTGTCGCCACAGACTGCCTCATTTGCCTCAACTAGCAGCTCTAATATCAGAGACCAAGATGAGCGAAGACGAGTTTGTGGTGCTGCTGGAGCACGCCGGCATCCTGGAGACGTCGGACGAGAACGACATGGAGTTCATGGAGGAGACGGTGCTGCGCGAGTGGCTGGAGCGCGACGGCGTGCAGCTCTTCACCACGCAGATGACGACGGCCAAGCGCGAGCAGAGCGACGCCGACCTCATCGTGGACGGCACTGCGTCGACTGCTCCCACGGCCACCGCCACAGCAACAACGCTAGTGGGCGAAGCGAGGACGAGGATGGCTGGTCATATCCTTGCTAGGCTATTGGAGAGAGAGTGGATCGCTCCCATTGAGTTTGACTACGACGAGGACGAAACGGAGGTGCGACCAGGAGGGAGTTCGTTTTCTGATCGATGTTCTTTGATTTGATTGTGCTGATTAATTGGCGTTGTGTGGTTGGTTGCTTGCTTGATTTCTGCAGGAATGGAAAACCAAGTTGTACACACCGCGGCTGCGGACGAACGAGGCGTACCGGATTTACATTGAGAAGGACCCGACGGTATGACTGCTTGTTGTAGTTGCGACTTTTGAAAAGTTTTTTTTGCTTGGGCATGGAGAAACCTGCGGGACGATACCCACTCTAGGGATGTGATCGTTGGTTGGCTGGTGCTGTCCTTGCTGTAGGCGACGCAGTTGACCGCACGGGGATTCAATCTCCGTGCCCATGAGCTCCGTCAGGTGGGCTTGTCGGTAGGGCCCACTCCCCCCTTCTCGGCAAGCCATGAGCACGTGGCTTCTGTTACTAATACGGTCAATATTTTGTTCTTGGATTGTACTGTAGACAGAGCAAGACGGAGGCGAGATGCCGGCACCCATTCCTGTGTCGGTACGACCCTACGGTGGATGCTGTTGGTTGGCAAATACCTAATGCTTTATTATGCATTTGTCTTCGCTGTAGGTGGCGGACAACGACCAGAAGACTCGGTTACGAGAGAAATTGTGGCAGGACTGCTTCCCGACGTGCTCAGACAGCGCCAAGCAGACGTTTTTGTCGTTCACTCGGCCAGAGATCATCCTATATGCCACCTTGGGACTCAACCTTATCAGTAACGGAATCAGCAGCGTACCAGCGTTCTCGCGCGAGTTGAAGAGTATGGGCGTAAGCAGCGCAGACGATCGGTCTATCATCGTCGGGTTTTTAGCCAAGGCCTTCCCAACCGAGTAGGGCGGAAGACAACATGTTGTAGCAATGCGATGTTTATTTTTTTTGTCACGAATAGTCCGCCACCACGATGCTGTGATCAGGATGATACGTTGAGAAGGCGAGCACCGAAGACAATCATTTACTTACTCGACAACATCTACGAGTAGTAAATGCCGAGTGCGAAGCCGCTGGAGAAGCCCGCCGACGACGACAGGTTGGTCTTCATGATCTTGAGTAGTTTCCGGTACCACAGCTTGACGTCCTCGCTGTTGATCTTGCCGTCTCCGTTAGGGTCGACCTTGGCGATCATGTCTTTCTCCACCTTGCCCCACTTGATGTCGATGTAGCCGTTGTAGGCCGCCGTCTGCGCCATAACGAAAATGAGGCCCACCGCTACCGCCGCGGCCTTGCCCACCTGCTTCAGCGCGTAGCCCGAGCAGAAGCCCAGGCCGCCTGCCAGCGTGAGCTCGCCGCAATTGGCCAGCACCACGTCGATGATCTGCTCCACCGGGTCGTTTTTCTTCTTGGAGTCGTCACTGCCCGACGGTCCCTCCTGTATGGCAAATATTACAGCAGAGATCAATTGCACACTTCCAGCAGTCTGCAGTCACTCAGACACACGCACCGCGGCCGCGAGCAGCATCGCGTCCTGGCACAGCGCCGTCTCCTTGAGCAGCAACGACACGGAGGCGCTCAGCACGGCGCCCGCCACGACGATCTGCTGCGTGCGAGGGAGCGAACGCGCCGGCAGACGCAGCGCGAGCGCCTGATTGCGACTCTGCAGTTTTTTGCCCGTCGATATGGCGCGCGAGCCGAGTTTGAGCGACTGCGGGCGGATCAGGACTGCAGCAACACCGAAGGACAATACAATTAGGGAGGGGCAAGAGAGCGGAGACAACGTGAAGGAAACCTACAGAGCTGCGAGCGCATGTGGATGGACATAACGGCTGTGGACAGGAGCAAGAACTGTGGGAAGTGTGTGGGGATGAAAGAGTGATTGTGTCAAGTGACGAGAAGAACGTGTGGTTTCGCGTGTCTATGTGATTTTCGGTGTGGTGCACACAACAACTTCAACTTCGGGTTGAAGGTGCTGCCTGCTACGAATAGCTGGCAGTGAGTGCCGGGTTTCCCATTATTCACCCCACACAATCGCTTTCTGCCACTACAAACCATTGCGGCCGTCTCTCCAGTCGACCTACCATGGCCAACCGCCCTCGAGTTGTCCTGTATGACGCGTCGAATGCGAACCACGGGGCTTCCGGCTACGTGGACCCGGTCTCGCCCACAGAGAGTGAGGGCGAGGAGGTCTACAACCCCATCACCGGTATGTTCGAGCGCGCAGGCATGTCGCGATACTCCAAGTCGGGCCGCAGCAATCCGCTGAACCATTACCCGTTCCACACCACACCCCCGCAGCCCGAGGTGGTCTACCCGGACCGAGTCCGCAGATGCGCTTTCTTGCGGGAGTCGACCACGCAGATCATGGTGGGCGCTATAGCTGGTCTGCTTCTGGGTATATTGCTATCAAATCTTGACGTCTCGGACGATGTCAGCAGCCTCGTGAATCTGCCCGGGAAAGTGTTTCTGCAGGTGCTCAAGTGCTTCGTGGTCCCTATGGTGTTTACAAGTCTGTCCACGACCATGGCTGACATCGTCCTGCTGGGAAAAGTGTCGATCATCGGTACTCGCACGGCACTGATATTCACGGGTTTGTCATTTCTGGGATCGACGATGTCGCTTGCGATCTCCATGCTTTTGCGCGAACTCCACCCGCATTCCAAGGGCGTAGTCGCTGAAACATCCTCAGCGTTCTTTAGCGTCATGTGTGAAAATGGCAGCTTCTTGACGTACAATTCCACTGGCGTATCTTCGTGCTCGGCATCTTCAATGGACAGCACGACGCTTTATGAGTTTTACGACCCGACAAGAGTGCTCTTGACTGATGGCACAGTAAACTCCGCTGCTACAGTGTCCGGGCAAGTAACGGATATCCTGAACCAGCTCATCCCGTCCAACATTTTCTCGAGCTTCCAGCAAGGTCTGATACTGAGTGTGGTCACCTTCGCAGTTGCCTTTGGTGCCGCTGCAGTCAAAACGAGCTCCCGCGAAAGCAGCCCACTACTCGACGTACTCAAGCAGATGAACAAGGTTTTCTTTCGCGTAATCAGCAAGGCAATTGACTGGAGCCCGCTTGCCGTGATGTCACTTGTGGCCGGCTCGCTATCGGGACAGGAAATGCTGGGCGACGCGGCAACACATGTTGGGGTTCTTGTACTGTGTACTACCCTCTCCATGGTGATCTTCGAGCTGGTGTTCTTCCCCATCTTGCTCTGGTTGACCCTCAGGAAGAATCCATTCCCCTACATGCGCGCCATGCTCCCAGCAGCGATGTTTGCACTAGGCTCGTCTTCCTCGCTAGTAACTCTACCCGTGACTCTCCGATGTGTGGAGTCCACCCGCGAGGTCCCCCGCAGTCTTCTGCAGTTTGTGGTCACCATCGGCTGCATCCTGCACAAGAACGGATCGGCCATTTACTTTCCGTGCGCCCTAGTTTTCCTCGTCGCCACGGCGGAGAACAACGTGCCGCTGGGTTGGATGCAGCTAGTTCTCATCTTGCTCTTGTCCGTGCTCGGATCCATGGGTACGGCCCCCATTCCGAATTCAAGCGTAGTCATGATCTACTCCATCTGGACGACGATATACCCCAGCAAAGAAGTGCCCGTGAGCTACAGCTATCTGGTGGCCATCAGTTGGTTCCTCGGCCGGCTCGTGACTGTGTGCAACATCGTCGGTGACGGGTACGTGGCTCGCATTATCGCTGAGCAAATCGAGGACGAAGACGTCGACGACATCGAGATGCAGTGAGCTTTTGGTAACAACTAAATACGTTTACAGCAGCACCCGGCTTTTTCAAGTGTTGCTCTTGACGTTATCCAGACGCTTCTTTCACTGTCCCTCGGTTGCCGTAACGATGTACACTTCGATGATTCCGAACCTAGGATCCTCCATCCCCATAGGCTCCCACCGCAACGTCCGTCGCTTGTGCACGAAGGATGCACTGCGAAGAAAAGCATCACGCCAAATGTGTCGACCTCGATGCTTGTCGGCCTTCATTTCGCGCGCCCAATCAACAATCTTTACCTCCACAGCGCCTTCATCTGTTGTTGGTAGCCGTCTTGGTTATCGACGCCAGCTTTACCGCATCGAGACGGCAGCAGAATTGCTGTTTGCAGCTCCACTTCAGCTCTGCCCATCGAGCTCGCGCTGCAACCTCTCGACGGCGCAGTGCCACGCACACTTCAGCAGGTCATACGTACGCGTCGCTGCATGATTGGCCGCGCGGATTCATTTCTCTGCGCTGTTGGTGACCAAACGACTGGACAGGCGCTGCAGGAGGTATCCTAGTGAATCCAAGTGTCCAGCACTGAATCTCGCGTACGGAGCTCAGCGGTTCAAACAGACAGAAACGATCTGGCAGTGACGATCTGGCAGTGACTGAGTGCATTGCACTGGAAGGCACCCGCCTTTGAGTGTTATTTAATCCGGTCGCAGTGTATAGAAGCCGTCCACGCATGCACTCAAACCAATCGCGAATGGATCGCCTTCCCACCACTGCACGGCTTGCTTGAAGCAGCTGCCTGTCAGTTTGAGTTGACATCGCTTCTTATTTGTCAAAAATATCGCCAATAAACGCTGATTGGCTTGTGGTTTTGTGTGCGATACACCGGTACATAACGGTCAGTCGCTGATCGATGGGAGGGGAGCTCACAGTGCGATCCACGAGTCGCGCGCAATTCGGTACTGTATTAAAACGTCGCTCGTCGGAATCATGCCGTGCTTCCTGACCGAGTGCGACCCCATGGCGGAGGCCAAGCGCTTCGGCATGGCCATGGCCAGCCTGTACGTGTACCACTACGTTGTGGACACGGTGTTCATCCGCCCGGCCGTCCGGTACATGCTGCGCAAGGGCTGGCTGACTAAGGACAAGGAGGACAAGATGCGCGAGTCGCTCTACAAGAACGCGGCGGTGGGCGCGTTCCACCTCTTCGGCCTCTACATTGGCTGGCACGAGACGTGGTTCCTCAACAAGGAGGAGTACTTTACGGATTTCCCGTACGTGTCCAGCGAGATGCAGCGCTGGTACTACATGATCTACCTGAGCTTCTGGTTCCAGAGCATCGACTTCATGCTCAACCTCACCAACAAGCACTACACTGTCAAGCGCAAAGACAACACCGAGATGCTCGTGCACCACTTCGCCACCATCTCGCTCATGCTCTTCTCGTACTACGTCGACCTCACCAAGATTGGTCTCTGCGTGCTCATGATCCACGACGTCAACGACCTGCTGCTGGAGACTGGTACACTGCACACTGTTTCTTGTTTTCCCTCTATCATTGCGGTGTCCAACTTGTCGAGTTGCGATTGACTGACGCTTTGCTATTGCTACTGCTGTTGCTATTGCAGCTAAGGTGTTTGTGTACCTGCAGTGGGAAACGGTGGCCAACGTCTTCTTCGGCCTCTTCGCGCTCGTGTGGTTCCTCGTGCGCTGGTTCTTTTACTCGTACAACATCCTGCACAGCGCCTATGTGTTCGCCTACCGGGACGTCATTGTGCCAATCACGGAGGCTGGCAGTTTCCACGGCATCGAAGCTCCCGTGTGGTACTGGGTGTGGGTCGTCTGGTTTGGCTTCTTGTGCCTCCTGCTCGTGCTGCACGTTTACTGGGGCGTTCTGATTGTCAAAATGGTGATCAAGGCGCTAGGTGACGGCAACGTCGAGAAGGACATCCGCAGCGACTCGGGGGGCGATGAAGACGAAGAGGAGGAGGACAAGGAGCCAAAGAAGCCACTGGAGGCGTCTGCCGCTGAGACCAGCAAGCCCCGGCGCCGTCGAGCCCCCAAGGCCGAGTGATCGCGCCCACGACGACACAGCGACGGCGGAGGAGCGATTTTTGGTGGAGATCGTCGTGTTTACCTGAGTAAACAGACGCCATATTGTAGAGAAGAAGAGGACAGAGGAGTTGTGGAGGCAGTAGAGATTAGAGATGGGGAGTGCCCACAATCAGCAAGAAAGGTTATCTTGTCTGTCATGTTAATCCTTTTGTGATGACCATCGATAAAACTAGGACGTACAGTACTACCGTACTTGATCTCAAATCGAAGTAATCCTTACGGTACTCGCTATCGAAGACACTCACTCACTCAGTCAAAGTCAACGCGAGCAGCATGAGCGCTGCCGTATCGAGACACTTCGTGGCCGAGAAGGTCAAGGCTCTGTGCGTGGTGAGCGACGTACGCTACGCGTCGGAGACGCTGCAGAACGAGTACGAGGTGCTCCCTCTAGTGGCGACCGGCGGCTGGGACAACGAGGTGCGTCTCCATGTCCGTCCGCTTTAAATGCCACTAACCCCCTAACTGATTTACGCTCTGCAGACCAACCACGTTACCCTGCACCTGCCAGTGTGTCCTACACGCGACGAGCGGGAGCTGCGCAAGGAATTTGGGTGCGTCAATAGTTGGAACAGCCGTGTATCATAGAGGCTGCATGTAGACTGAATTCCCTCCCTTTTGTGCTGCTATTTAGACGTGGGGAGAGCGATGCGCGTCCGTGTGAACTGAGCACGTTGGCCGAGACAGAGCACGAGGGAGATGCGAACGCATTGCAGTTCGTGGCCACCAGAGGCGAGAATTTGCTGGTCAGCGCGTCGTCCGCAGGCGGCGTCTTCGCCTACCGCGTGTCTTCAAGCGCTGGAGCTGACGATGCTGCCATGACGGACGGAGACTCGAGCAAGCCGTTGTCTGTGCTGGCTATGCCGCAGTGGGAGCAAGTGTTTGCTGACACTGCGGCTACGTGTGTGGAGGTGAGCGAGAACCGCTCGAGTCTTGTGACTGCCAGTGCAGGTGGAGCTCTGGCGTGGCTGAAGCTGGATGATGTCGCGAATGTCGACAAAATTGGTGGGAGAGAATGTAGACGAAGGCGGAGGAGATGTTGTGGTGGAGGTTACGTTTGACGTTGGTGGTGTGTGTGGGTGTCGGATCCATGCAGAAAACAAGGACACGAGCAGACTGCCGATCAACGCGGTGAAGTTCCTAGGCCGCGACTCCGTCGTCGCTACTGTCGGGTATGATCGGGCTGTCGTGGGTGGTGTTAAGTTTTTGGCGATCTAATATGTTCACGTGTATTGGCAGCTCGACCCCTGGAAGCCAGCTACGGATTTGGGACCTCACAGCGAACAACCAGTTCCCTGTCACGACCTGCGCTGAGTACGTTCGTTAGCAGCTTGTGTGCGTGAATTACTGCGTTTTGATATGCACTAATCTGCTGGTGCTGCTTGAAATTGTAATCTCGCAGTCCTAGCTCCAAAAGTATCTTGACTACACTAGAGTCGCACCCAACTCGGCCTGAACTGCTGATCACCGGCGCTGATGACGGTCGTGTGAGCTTTTGGGATCGCCGTAATCTTAACGGACCGTTCCGCACTGAGGCGTACCACCAACGTGCCGTTCGAGCGCTGAAGCTCCACGCCGCGTCGCCTCGGCATCTTTTCACAGGTGGCGACGACGCCGTAGTCAACTGCTGGGACTTCCACCATGGTCGCAACCCTCGTGATCCCATCGAGTATGAACGGTACAGTGGGTCCACAGCTAGCCAGAATTTGACCCCGTTCGGCTTGGGTGCTACTGCTTCCAACGGATTCTCTAAGGGACCGGGAGGCCTTTACGTACAGCCGCTCGCCTCGGGATCCCAGCCGTGGAATGCCCTGGCGATTCACGCTCAGTCTGACACGCTGGTTGCGGGCTGCGATGCACAGTCCATAGTGATCGTACAGCAGGCGTCGAAGTGGAAGCAGTAGCCATATTGACCAAAGAAGATAATCAAACGTGGCATATTGCACTTAGAATGGAAAGACACATGATGCTTATAGTGTTACTCTTTCTGGAGTGAAGTTCCTCCTGGAAACGATGCGAGATTGCTTGGGGCTTTTCAAGTTGTAGCACCAGCAGAGGGTTAGACGCAAAGCAAATAGTACGAGATGCTGCACATGATTACACGTACGTGTAAATGTGCGGAGGAAGCTGGAGAGTTGGCGCGATGCTGTCTAACATCTCAGCCCCCTGTAGATACACTACTTGGTTGTAAAAGCCTCCCCTGTCGCAATATCCCTTTGACAAGAGCAGCTGGAATTTGAATCCGAGGGACGGCTCCAACACGTAGAAGAAGCGAAGGACCGAATCCGTCCCTTTATTATGTAAGGGGCGATCGCTCGGAGCTCGGTATGCTGCCACCGCAGTGAACACACGAAATAGCCGCTTGAGCCAGGAGGTGGGCGGCTGATTTTCATTTGTCAGGTCCGAGTGCACGTACAGCACGCTAAACTGCGGACTGGTTGCACTCAGAGCTGCACGCTGTGAGTCCAGCGTCAACAGCACAAAAAGCAATACACGTTCGAGATCCACATCATCTACCCGCAGCTTTCCAGCGAGGTAGACAACTACAGGCATCCCAGCAAGATCCACTCCACCACAGTAACAAAACTCGACAGCTTTCAGATCCGAAAAATCTTCCTTCTTGGCGCGTTGAAGTGCACCGACATAGTCCCATTCAGCTGTGCTGGCCGTGGATTTTGCGAGCCGTTTTTTCTCCTCGACTGCGGCCTCGGCTGCTCGCCGCTGCCGTTCCTCTTGCATCTGCTGCAGCCGATTTAAACGCTCAGCGTCTGGATCAGCCAACATCGCCCGGAACGCCTGGAAATCGCTCTCTGCTTCTTCGTTTTCAGGGTCTACAGCGGCATTGTCGGATATCCCAGAACTTTCTTGCTGCTGGTTCCCACATTCATTGTGCTCGAATTTGTGTTGATTGCTGCAATGTTCAGGATCAACGAAGGTCGCTCTGCTGAGATTTCCGATTCGGATCTTTCGTTCCGCAATGATCGGCTCGCCAAAGCTGTCACCTGGAAGCGATTCATGATGTTAGAAACGTCATTCGCAGCCGCGGTGAAGTCGTTCTTTTCATTAAAGCCAGATACGAACCGAGGTCTCGCGTCGCCAGTACCTGCTGCGACTCCTGCTGCTCCTTCATCGTCCGCGGAAAGTAAAGTGGCAGGACCCTCTCGTACACAAACATGTCTTGGACCGAGTCCACGCACAGAATTATCCGATCAAAGTCGTCGGTGTAGTGCTCTAGATAGCGCCGCACAGTTCTTGATGCCATGTGCGTAGCCTCCTCTCTCGGGTACCCTTTGCGATGCGTGTAGATGCACCCAATGGCCACCGAGCGCAGCTTTCTCTCTCTAGCAACCGTCAGCACACTGCGGTAACACGAGTGTAGCGCGTGCTCCGCTGCGTTGTGGTACTTGAGCAGATAGCGCGGCCCTACCGTGTGCAGGATGAACTTGGCCGGCAGTTGGCAGCCTCGCGTGAGCACGGCGTCCCCCGTGCGACACGCGCCGGCTGCGTCGCACTCGACTGCAATCTCCGGCCCGGCAGCCTTCAGTAGCTTGTCGAAGTCACCGTCGCTCTCACGCATGGACTCACACGTCGAGTTGACCACAGCGTCGACACGGAGCTGGTAGAGAGGGCCGTGCCAGAGCGAGAGCTTGGCGTTGAGCGACGCGTTGACGGGGAACGGCGCATCGTCGCTGACGGAGAGCGGATCGTCTACGACTTGGTCGTTGTGGCCGAGGGACGTGAAGGGCGTCGTGGCACCCCATACAGTCAAGGACTCCCACTCGATGAATGTGTCACCTTCCATTATTGTTGGTAGTTGGTTGACCAGCAGCGACGCTTGAAGATCTGTATCTGGAAGATGTCGTCCGAACACGAGCCACATTCAAGCGACATTATTTTAGTCAGTGATGGTCGTTGAAGCTGTGACGTGTGCTGTTTGGAGGGCAGCGACTGGACTTTTTGCGGAACCCCACTCATCGAGCTCCGACGACGTGGTGAGTGAAGGCGGCGGCATTGTTCGCCGTCGGAACCAGAATTGTCCGACGGGCGCTGCAACTTGCAGTGCAAGGGATGAATCGTTCGTCTGGCAGTGAATGACTGCAAAACTGGCAAACAAACCTCTCCAAATTCAATACTGTTAAAACACGATCTCAAGTAGTCCTTGGCTTTAGGGTCACCTGCTATCACATATTCCCTGAAGAAATCGATATATTTTCTGACTCGCTGACGCGCACGACGTGGGCTTCTGCGACTTTTCGCGATCGCCAGCCGCAAGAAACTTCGGCTCAACATTGTGGCAAGTCGAAGTCCCATCATATTCTCTAGCTTCATTCTCAATTTGACCCCGTAAGCGGCAGGTTGCAGACAACTTCACTACACTACAGGCAGCTACATTACAAACTACAATGGCGAGTCGTTGCGCGCGCAAGAGCACGAGTCTCCGGGCGGTCAAGCGCTGGCTCGTGGACGAGATGGAGATCATGGAGGCGTTGTCTGCCACGTGCCGCGTGCACTCCATCGACACCGTGGCCAGCAAGCACAAGCTGCGCGTGCTGGGTGAGTTCTTCCCGTCCGTGGCCGTGGACGTGCGCCGCGACGTGTTGATGGCCGCCAACTACCGCGAGGACGTGGCGGCCGCCATGCTGGGCGACTTGACACGGGAGTCTGTGGCCTCCGCCTCCGCCCGCACGCAGGACCCCTCGGAGCTGCTGTTCGTGGACCTGCACGCGGACGACGACGCGGCGTCTGAGCTCGCGGACGAGGAGGACTGGAGCGAGGTGGCGGCCGCCAGCAACGGCACTGACGCGTGGGTCGTGATCCAAGACGACTGGGAGGTCGTGGACAAAGACGGAGAGAAGGTGCGCACCTTCGCCGACGTGCTGCAGACGGCGCCCGTGCCGACGCCGGGTGCCGCTGCGGCGACGTGTCCGAAGCCCCAGCCGGCGCTGCTGTCGCGACTTTCCATCGTGGAGCACACACCTGTACCCAGTTGTAGCAGGACGTTGAAGAAGACGGAGAGCGACCTGGCGCTTCCGGCGTACGAGCTGGAGCGTGGAGTCAAGTCGTTTGGCGCACGGAAGCGCCACCTGGTGAAGCACCATCGGTAGAACGATGGGTTGAATCTCGCACGACACGCACCGGAGCGACAACGGCAAATTGCTCCAGCGTATTTTTATTATTTTGGAATAATCGGCGGCTCGACCGCAATCGAACAGTTTGCAGCAGCTGCAGCAGCAATACGGGCGGTGCAGGTAGTGCCAACGTCGCCAACTCCATCGAAGCAGTCAGTACTATAAACTAGCATAAAGAAAATATCACCCGACATGGAAAAATCTGTGATGTAGTGGCATGTGATTGTCGTAATGGTGGTTGCTATTAATAACGTCCTCGGGTGCACACAATTTCTCCACCCAGGAAACCGCGGCCGACGCAAGGATGCACTGGACGATTGAACGAGCCACAAAGTGCTGATGTGATGTGATTGCGGGCCGCAATCCAGCACTTTTCAGTTTTGACTTGAACAATGAATTACGGTCTTGAGACCAGTTCTCATATACTGTTTTTGACAGACTATAAAATTATGCAGGTGAAACAGACTATAAATCCTTGAAAGTAATATTATATATTGAAATTGATAGGAAAGTAACAGCACGGGGCGGAGCACTGTACTTTCATCGTCTTCCCCCCTCTTGATCTCACCTCGATCATAAAAATATCGCGAAGGGGGCGTGCGCGTGGCAATTGCTGGTGTCACTACTCGCTACTCGAGCGCCCAAACATGTTCAAGGTGTATGCGGAGCAGGCGGAGCTGCTGCTGGAGGACTGCCGCGCGGGCGCCGGCCCGTGGCTTCGTCTGACGACCAACGCGTCGACCGGCAGCGTGGACATCGAGCGGCTGGAGCCCAGCACCGCGCAGCCCAGCGAAGACGCCGCCACCATTCCTATACACATTGTATACGGCGTGTATACGATGCTGAGCGGCCCGTACCTGGCGGTGGTGACGGACTCGCGCGTCGTGGGCTCGGGCCCGAACAGCGAGAAGATCTACTGCATCCTGGGGGTGACGCTGCTACCCGTGAGCGCCGCCGCCCACCAGAGCTTCTTCAAGCACGCCAGCAGCCGAGAGAAGCAGGACGAGCGCGAGTACTGCCGCATGCTCACGTCGGCGCTGGGCTCGCGCACCTTCTACTTCAGCTACGACTTGGACCTGACGCTGTCGGCCCAGAAACGGGCGTCGGCCTCGGCTTCATCCGCGGCACAACGGCAGTCACCGCTGTACGCGCGCGCAGAGGAGGATTTCTTCTGGAACAAACCCGTGCTGGGGCGGTTCATCGAGTTGGAGCTCAGCGACTGGATCGTGCCGGTCATCTCGGGCTTCGTGAAGGTCATCAAGAAGTGCGACGTCAACGGCCAGCGCTGCGATATTTTATTCTTCACGAGACGCAGCTGGAGACGAGTAGGCACGCGCTTCAACGTGCGAGGCGTCGACAAGGACGGCTGTGTGGCCAACTTCGCCGAGACGGAGATGCTGCTGGTCAAGCCGTCCAGGGCTGTGTGCTCGTACGTGCAGGTTCGAGGCAGCATCCCGCTGTACTGGGACCAGATGGTCACGTTGAAGTACATGCCGCGCACGCGCTACGCCTTCTCGGGCCACGAGAGTGTCGTGGACTGGAACGAATTGGCCTTCCGCGCTCACATGGACAACCTCATCCAGCGCTACGGACACATCACGTGCGTGAACCTCATCGACAAGGCTGGCAAGAGTGCGACGATTCGTGATCAGGCACAGCTCGGCTCGGCGTTTGGCAAATACGTCAAGAAGTACAACCAGCTGTCGAAATCAGGCGACGGCACGAGCTCCGTAGGGTCTTCGGCGGCGTCGCCCATGCCTGCTTCCCCTGCGTTTCACGCCATGTCGCCTCGTCAACACAAGAGCATGTCGATCTCTCTACCTGCTGCACCAGGATCCAATGGAAGCAATGGATTCGGACCATCGAACGGAGGAGGCTCTTCTGCAGGATCCCCTACAAGTGCGTCCACAGCCAGCAGCGACAAGGGACCTGGAGTGGCTGGCGTTCCAGCGCTGCAGTCATCGGCATCGCTCCCCGCAAGAGAGCATCCGCCACTGCATATTACCGTACCGTCGGCACCTACGTCGATTTCACAACTCTTTGCGGAGCCCGTTGCGTATGTGTGGTTTGACTTCCACCACGAGTGCCGCAAGATGGCATGGCACAATCTGTCCAAGCTCATGACGGAGGTGGAGGAACAGTTCACGCAGTATGGATGGTTTGAGTGTGATGGCGAAGGACGACTACTCTCACGCCAGCGTGGTGTCTTTCGTGTAAACTGCATGGACAACCTAGATCGCACCAACGTCGTGATGAGTCTCTTCGCGCGGCGCACGGTACTCATGGCGTTGCAGCTCTACCCGTTCAGTGCTGCTGGAAACGACAAGGGCAACACCGTGCTGGATTCGCCCTACGAGAGCTTTGAGATTGTGTTCAAGAATGCATGGGCCGACAACGCAGATTACGTGAGCAGGATGTATGCTGGCACGGGTGCGTTAAAGACGGACTTCACACGCACAGGACGAAGAACGATCGCAGGCGCCCTGCAAGACGGCGTGAACTCAGTTACCCGCTATTATCTCAACAATTATTCAGACGGCATTCGTCAGGACTCGTTCGATCTGCTTGTTGGAAACTTCACACCGGATAAGCGGGACGAGTCACCATTTACTTTCCAGCAACAGCACAGCCTCCTGAACATGATGATGGAGGCAGCACTCGCTACGCTTGCAGTGATCAGTGTGTCACTCAGTATGCGCCCAGAGTTGCCTGTGGCGACACGTGTGCGTGACGGGGTCATCGCAACACTCGCGCTTTTTACTGTAACGGGATACCTCATCATCAAAAAGGGTAAGTTCCGTTCCATCGGGCGGCGATACGTCTGCAAGCCAGCCTTCAGCTCCAGCGGCTACATCCGCCGGAAAACGGTGTAGGAAATTTGTATTGGCAACCATTGTTTGGAAGCTATAAACACAGATACGTTGCACCCAAAGCAGGACAAGACGACAAAAGATACAGAATAAAGGAGAAACATGCAAGTATTACCTATGGCAAGACTTTGCTACCCTAGAATGGCCATCCGTTGGTGAGTAGTTCCTCGAAGGTGTCATTCAGCAAAGGCATGTTCTTGTAGCCCTCTAGACCGCTCCTCGCTACGTCTGGAAGCTGCTCCCACATAATGAGGTCCTGGTACCCGCCGGTCGTCGTCGTTGCTGTCACTTTTGACTTCAATGTCCAAAAGTTGTACGTATACTTTCACTTGAAGCTCGTGCCATCGATATAGTCGGCATCCACAGGGGCATGTCTCTCAGTCTCTTCGTTTGACTTCAGCGTCGCCCCAACGATCGTAGGTGTCTCGACACTCGGGTTGTCGATCCAAATGATGGCGTACTCCCATACACAGGGGTTCCGAATAAATAATACTACGGACAATATATTACAATATTTCCGTAAAATTATTTTTTACGGGAGGGCAATACCTAAAATTTAATAACTTATTTCCAAAGGTACATGTATTGTGCCTTTCTGCCAAAACGCCCTCCAATTTAAGGTCCTACGTAGGAGCAGAAGTCCTTTGTGGGACCTCCTAAAACTTAGCCACACGGACAGTAATACTAGATTCAAACATAAAAGTGACCGACACTTATGGGTGTAAACTTGCAGACAAGCAATAAGGAGTCCTGCCTTGGATATGGCGAGCAAGGGAGTATGCATGAACCTCACAACAAACGCGTTTGCTAGTCACCAACATTGCAAAATAAAGCTATTGAAATACTACGTAGTAGTGGCATATCCTGAGCTCAATTGAACGGATCCCTATACACTGCTGAGAGTCATGTCCAATATA
>LGSN01000058.1:0-90823 GCA_001314375.1 Phytophthora podocarpi
AGCTTGTTGGCTCCCAAATTCGACACGGCGTTAGCCGCGATGCCCGCGACCGATAATAACACTCGGTCACCAACCTTGAACGTCTCCTTGTTCTTTCGACCTCGCGACCACGTCGTCAGACGCGGCTGTGTCGGCCACTGTAGACGAGCGAGTGCTGCGACGACGATGACCCGGAAGCGGAAACAGCCGACGACCGGAGCGAGAGCGACGGGCCTGGTGGTCCTGAGCGACGCTGGCGAGAGGATGTTGACCCCGTCGCGCTCGACCGGGACCGCCTCGATGCAGCAGCAGGGACAGGAGAAGGCTGCACCGAAGACGCGGTTGACGGCCGTGATACGCCTGGCAGAGTAGAACGCGCTGTAGACGTAGCCGCGGGTTGCACTGCCGTCGACGAGGTCGTACCCGGAGGAGAAGAAGTCGCGGAAGACGAGGTTACATGCGAAGGCTGAGGAGATGCGGCGTCTCCGCCCTCACGTTCCTGTTCGATGTCATCAGGAGGCAAGGGAGCGGAGGCGTTGACTGCGGCCTCCAGGGTACGAATCAACCCCGTCACGTCAATACTGCCTCCCACCTGCACGACCACCGAGGCCAGACGGGCAGCCAACGCATCGTGCACCCAACGGGCCGACTCGCGGCCTAACCGAGTGTCTCGCAACAAGCGACGCCACCCCGTATCCCGTTCAGCACGCTCCTGCTCCGACTGTGCGAGTTAGCGCTCCAGTACTGCAGCGCGTACACCCAACCGATGAATACGGGCATCCGACACCTCTCGGCGTTGGGAAGCTGTTCGGCGCGCGTCCGCGAGACCAGGACGGTAACGGGCCGAAAGAGAAGACACCTGAAGCCTTTCACCTCGCGCCTGAACGAACTCAGCCTGCGCCGTCACGCGGGCGGACTCAGCGACGGACACCGCGGCCTCCAGATCGCGGATCCGAGCCACATCACGCTGATGTTCCTCGGCATGGGCGACCAGCAGGGCATTCACTCGTCGGAGGTCGTCTTGAAGCGGCGTATTGAGTGCACGAGCCGACGCTGCCTCCTGACGACTCTGCTGAAGCGACTGGCGGGCCGCGCGTAAGTCCTCGACGACCGTGTCGCGGTGTCGGACGTCCGCGGCCGAAGTGCGGAGCGCTTGGTCGCGCCCGATGGAGGCAACCGAGAGCTGCGCCTGTACGGCTGCAAGCTCGCCTCGAACTGCGGAAAGCTGCGATTGGGCGGCCGCCAACTCGCGTCGCGCCGGCGGAGTCGCCGCATGAACAGCTGCCGGTTCGTCCCGGGTTGCCGGAAGCGAGGACGAGGAGTCCGCGGAGTCATTGCGTGCTGTGGTGGCCGCAGGCAAGCGGAGGGCAGGTCGTCCGCTACGACTGAGGTGTCGCTGACGGACAGGAAACGACGGAGGCGATCTGGGTGAAGGGATTCCGCAGAATGACGGTCCAAGATGATGGCTGATTCTGATCAGGGTGACGGGCATAGCCTGTCTATGTACTCGATCGCGGAGACTCGTCTGCCCACCCCGATCTAGGGAATCAAGCTGAACGACTACGTCAACAGAGGTGGGAAGCACGCCACGTTAGGGATAGGTGTATTGTGGATGGCTCACGAAGCTTCAAGGAGGTAGCCAGAGAGGAGCTCCGATAGGATAGGATAAGGCTCAGTCCCGAATCTTCTTTGTGATACGCAAATGGATCTTCCCTCGTGTCCNGCAGAGCGAGGAAGAATCCGCGCTGTGCCCGAGCACGCTTCAAGGTTCAACCCAAGCCTGGACAACACCCTACCCTGAGATACGCTACGCAAGTCCTGGGGGAAACCCCGACGCTGTCGAAGTACTGACGCGACGGGTTTATGTGAGGCCAACTTCGCAAAGTTTTGTGAGGGCACTCCTCCACAGTAGTACCAAATTACAGACATACCACTTTAGAAGGGATAGTATTAGATACAGCCACGTGTATGGCTATGAGTGCATTTGATTGGGGAGAGACCAATACTTCTAGATCTCTCCAGTAGTATCAGTAGTAGAGTATATAGGTGATCTTTGAGATGGGGACGCTCGATCTCGTGAAGAACGAGTTCGCCCTCACGCTCCTCTGCATGCGGTAGTCCAAGAGGTTGTAGCGCCAGCACGCTCCCGTCTTGCGCATGTTGCCCGCACAGTAGGGACATGCCGCCGATTTGATGATGATGTCAGATTGCCAGCACCACTCTTTTGTGGCACATGCAAGCATCGCGGTGTTGAAGGTGTAGTCGTCGGCGTCGACGCTGACGTCGTACTCGTACGACGCCATACTCGACGCGGAGGGCGGGATGGTTTTGTAGGTTGCTGCGGTTGTTTATGGATGAGAGGGGGGAGGGATACACGCGCCCCACGATGGGCGGCAAGGAAAATATTGGCGGGCAATTTGTAGTATAGCTTGGGTGTATAGTTGTATACACATGGGTGTTGCTTACTATGTGAAGCGTCTGGTGACGACCCGCGTCACAAAAAAACCAGGTGCTTGCAAATCCTCCTAAAAGGCATTACTATATTATGACATTATGTAGGTGCAGTATGTAGTCCAACGTGGAATCATAGTGCTGGCGACTCTGATACTCGTCTCATTAATCACTTCTTCGAGAGTGGAACGAGCCACCTAAGCAACTAGAACGCTGATGCATGTCTTGTGGGGGGGGGGGGGACCNGGGGGGGGGGGGGGGGTCAGCATTGATTTTCCTTGGTATAACCTAGTAGTGTCCATACGCAGGGCGTCGTCGAATAACGGGTGCGAGACTAGATCGCCGCATCGCTCGCACTACTGAAGCGAACCGCTTCAATAGCGCGAGTAAATTGCGTGCTCAAGTTGGAGAAGATCTCAGGAGACCAATCTCGCGCAGTACGATCCGTGACAGGATTAACAAGATTGGTCTCCGTGGTCGGTCGGCATGAAAGAAGACCTATCTATCCAGGATTCACTGCACGAAGCGTCTCGCGTACGCGAAGAAGTATAAGGGGACGAGTGTACTCGAGTGGGATGATCCTATCCACTGACGAAGCAATGGCAGAAATGCATGGCACCGCGGGTCGAGTTTCCGTGTAGCGTAGGACACATGAATCGTTTGCTCCTAATTCTGTTTTACCTACATTCAAGAGCAGTAGAAAATCCGTCGTAGCCATTTGGGGAAATGGAGTTGGCACGCTTCACATTTGCAAGGAGTCTGTGAACGGCAAATTTTATCGCCACATTTTGGGCAGTGAGGTGCCAATTACAAAGGCGCTGAATGGCTTGCCAGATTCGACTTATTCGTCCAGGATAACGAGCCAGCCCACAGCACCAAGGCAGCCAAAAATGTCTTAAGACCTTGAACCTCAAGAGCCTAGGGCACCCACCGCAGAGTCCCGACTTAAACCCGATAGAGAATAGTTGGGTGATCATGAAGTGGGAGCTCAACAAGTCACCCGCGTCACCGCTCGACGAATTAAAGAAGGATCTGCTCGCATTTGGTCCGAGATCAGTGACGACGTTGTGAAAAGAAAGTTCTAAGCGTCTTGACGTCGTCAAGCAAGCTAGAGGCCACACGAAGTATTAGCGCCAGGACTTCAAGTTGAAGGCATTTGACTTGTTATTTGTCTGGTATGTGGACCACACCAAGTATAGGAACTGGGTACCTTCATGTTTTGCCGACCGAGTTTTGATCTAATTATAGTAGCAGGAACAACACACGTGCACTGCAGTTTTAACGATTGTCATTGCAAAGGTATTGTTGTTGCGCATTGTCTGGTCCCATTATCGCGCCTAACGGAGTTTTACTGCAGTCACAAGCTTCCAAAATGTGCCGACGTGATGGGGGTACCGGTACCTTCAATTCCTGGGCCCCCGCTGTACGGATCAGTTATTTTACAGAATGTGAAATCAAATACTTGGTTGTTAAATATGACAATAACCCATAATATGTCAGTATTATTGACATATTTAAATGTGACAGTAGTAGTGAAATATTTAATGAATTTTGTTTCCAAAAGGTTGCTAGAACGTCGCTCGAAAGTCATCAAAAAATCAGTTGCGTATCGAGGGTAATGTTGCCTGATGAGGGAGCTATGTCACAATTTCGCTTCAATGACATCGACAGCAGCCGCCTCCCCCCACCAAAACGAAAGAAGACTCGACCAGCTCACTTCTTCGCCAGCTTACGCAGAGCATCAGACGCATCAGCAGCAGGGCCAGTAACCATGGGAGGCATTCTTCAGAAGATGCTGCAGGCCTTCTACACGAAGAAACTAGAGGTCGTGCTCGTTGGTCTCGAGAACAGGTGCGTGGAGGGTTTGCACGGAGGATATCGAGCGACCTGATTCCTGATTCTTCATTCTCTCTGTTGCTGCTTTTAATTTAAATTAATAGTGGCAAGACGACGTTGCTAAACGTGATGGCCATGGGCCACCCCGTGGAGACGTGTCCGACCATCGGTCTGAACGTGAAACTGGTGAAAAAGGGCGGCGTACAGATGAAGTGCTGGGATATCGGAGGGCAGGCACAGTACCGGAGCGAGTGGGGCCGCTACACGCGCGGCTGTGACGTCATTATATATGTGGTGGACGCTAATGCGGTACGCTACCGAGCTCTAGATCTGTAGTTTGAAGTTTTTGCTGTTGTTGCTGCTGCTTGAGCTGTTTACGTCATTACTGACCTTGATTTTGCCTTGCAACAGTTCGACCAAATCTCTCTGGCGCGAAAGGAGCTGCACCGTCTACTAGAGGACCGGTACGTTGCAGAGATTTACTGGCAACGTATCTGCTGGATAAAGGGTCTGACACTGTGCTGCTGTTTACCGTTGATTGCTGTGCAGTGAACTGGCGACGACACCTCTGCTGGTGCTGGCCAACAAGATCGATCTGGAGCCTCATATCTCCGAGCCGGAGCTCATCCGCGAGCTGAATCTGGACTACATCGTGGACAACCCATGGCTGGTGATCCCCATCTCGGCGCTGCGCCTCGTCAACATCGACCAGGTCATCCAGTGGCTCATGAAGCAGTCGGGCAAGGGCTAAAGCGTCTCTGGGTCGAGTGGCATGTGATGAGCGCGTGACGCCGCACAACGAGATGGTTATGAAGAAGACGTACGTACACCAGAGTGGAGGTGCAAGAGGTCAGGATACAATCAGCCGAGGCAAGATGAAGGACAAACACAGTCGACTTTAATCGCCCCGACGGAGCGACCTGGGAGCAGGAAATGACGAAAGCGTTCTGTAGAGTTCAGTGCAGTTGTGCAGTTGACTCTTTCTCATGGACTTATAATTTGCATTTTTGCTTGAGACGAGTTGGTGTTCTCTGTTGCCACAACTGTCAGCTGGAGATCGCTTCACGGCTGGGAGATGCTCGTGACTAATGCAAAAGTGGACACCGAGTCACTTACTGGTACTGTATGTTGCAGTGTGTTGCCTTCTTCATCTGATTATTGCAGACGAACAAATGCCACGCTGGTCGAGTGTCCATCGTTGTCCTCAGATCTTCTTTCCATATTTTCTGAAGAGCTAATCACCAACAAAGCGACTGCAGAGCAGATCTGGGCGACGATGGAGAACTTCTTCTTGCAGCACAGCGTGCTTCAGGATCGTGACTCGGACGAGCTGGGCGGTCGAGTTAACTCGGACCCGGAGGCCAGGTGTGCGGCTTCAACGTAGTTCAAGTAGCATTGGCAACACCGACGACTAACTAGCGTGTGATCTGATGCTACAGCGACGATGAGGAGATCACGGATCGAGTGCACTCTGTGGCTGATCCGACAGGACCGTGGAGGCAGAAACCTGTGAACGGTGAGACGTGGGGAAAGCCTACACGCGGCTTCCGCGGTGGCAAGGGCCGCGACTTCGCCTCGGCGCATACTGGACCCAAAGGAGTCATCAATGACTACAAGGCCCACAAGCGCCATCAGAAGCAGGAGGTGCGCTGCTCGATATCTCTTCATGGGTGGAAGAGGATCTAATAACTGGTGTGTCGTGTTGCAGCGCCTGAGGAAGGAAGAAGAACGTCAAGCGGTCCTCAATCGCATCGCCAAAGGTTCCGTCATCACTTCCGCTCCTTCGACACGGGATCCAACTGCACACTTGGAGTGCGAGTGCGATGGAGGCTCAGATTGTGAATGCGACGACAGCGATTTGGTAGACGACGCCTTCTTGGCGCAATATGCTGAGATGCGTGTGAAGCAAATGCAGGAAGCAGCACACAGTCGTAAAGTCTACGGCGATCTCGAGTATATCACGCCGGAACGATTCGTGAGGCTCACCTCGACAACGAGTAGCAACGATGCTGGCAACGATTTGGTCGTGCACCTTTACCACCCAGAGAACTATGCCTGCGGTCTGTTCAACACTCAGTTCGAGCTACTGGCACGGAAACTCGTCCACGTCAAGGTAGGTGCTTCGCGTATGCACATGAATACTTGAGGTGCTGTTGGCTAATTAAGTGGCATGTTGTAATGCTCTAACTACGACAAGTTCGCAGCGATGATGGCCAAGGAAGCCGACGCCTCCATCGAAATGGCAGATCTTCCGGTGGTGCTGATCTTCCGCAACCAGCAGCAACAAGAAGCCATCGTGGACGTCGCACGCCGTCTAGATGGCGAATTCACGCTCGAGCGAGTGGAGGCCTTCGTGAACGAGCAGCTCGGGCTGTAGCCTGCCAGCCAGCTTCTCATGAACCAGGCTGAAGATCCAACGAACACGTCAATAAGATATGGATACAACAAGTGCGGATAAGATTTCTATCATTTGGAGGCTCCGTGGTGAGTGGCTCTCCTACTATTTTGTGTCATGCGAGAACAGACACTTGTCACCAAAGCCGCAGTTCTTGGTCCGCGCGAAGTTGTCGCACACCCGTCTGCGGGTCTTATCAAGAGCACGTCCGGAGCGCATGGCCTTGGTCTCTGTGTGCTCGAAGTTGCAACGGTCGCCCCACTTGCATTCTCCACGCATAAAGTCATAGCAAACCTTGACTGTGTGTCGCTCCTTCTTCTTATGTGCACGCTGCTTGTGCCACTTGCCAGCACGGTGTTCATCCAATTGGGCGCGACTCGTGAACGATTTATCGCACAGAACGCAGTGCAGCGTCTTGTCGCCATTCTGTGTGCGCTCCAAGTGCTGTTTGGACGCCCTGTGGGCCTGGAAGCCCTCCATATCCTTGCCGATAAACTTGCACGGCTTGCAGGCGAACGGAACCTTCTTGGGGAACGTCAGCGCGTCGCCCAGCAGCTCCAGCGCTTTGTTGGCTGCTTGCTCGTTCTCCTCCTGCTGCGTCTTCTTGCGTTTCTTCCTGGCAGTCGGCAGGTTCGATGATGGTCGTGCAGCCGGCAGCATATTCTCAGGCAGTGACTCAATGCGCTCCGAAGCATAAGCGGACAGGTTCACGACAGCTTTCGTCTTGGTCTCGCCATCGTCGGAATCCGAATCGGAGGACTCCGAGTCGCTTGAATCGCCATCGGCTCCACCTTGGAGCTCCGCCTCCAGACGCTTGATACGCTCTGCGATATCTTCCTCTTCCTTCGCCTTGGTGTTCTTCTGTAGAGCGCTCTCGGCGGACTGCTTCAGTCGCTTGGCAATGGGCTGCATTATTGCGGTCTACGACTGGCCAGGAACTCGAATGACCAGGGATAGGGAACAGGCATAGTGAAACGCAGTCAACGGCAGATTCAGGCTCGCATCATTTATTTGTTGAAGTTTAGTTGCATCAATGACACCCAAACTGCCCGATGACAAACGGGCAAACGAACCGCACTCACAGCCCCTCTGCACTTCTTCTCTCGCCTAGAAGACCACATCTGCGTCCGCAGACGGCTCATACTGGGAAAGGATGTCGCGGTCCGACGCCACAACATCCGCGAACGGGTCGTCGTCCACAGTGGCGGCGGAAGATTTGCTGGCACCCGCTTCTGCAGCAAGCAATTAAGAGAAAACATGAGCTCTCTCACCCCGGGTTGCTCTGTATGTGCTGTATTTCGTACCTTTTTGCTTGGCCAGGATGGCCTTCTCGTGGTCTTGCTTGTTCGCCTGCACCTTCTTGATACTGTCATTGCCATGCCAGACAGCGCCATCGTGATTTCCCAGAAGCGAATCAAATCAATCAAATCAATCAAATTGATACAGAATTTTGAAGGTAGCATCGCTACGTACCGCACGAAGTCCTCGCGCTCCAGCTCGTCAAGCTCCCTCGAGATGTAAGAGATGGTCTTCTCGATACGAGGAATGGTCACCTGCATACGTCGCACCGCATCAAAAGTGCATACATATTCCACTCAGCAACCCTGACAGCAACACGTAATTTCAGCACAGGAGACGCACGTTGTCCAATGCGTTCACGCGGCGGTTGGTCACTTTCAGAGCTTCATCCAGCGTCACGAAAGAGGTCTGTCACCAAGAGCAGATCCGAGTTAGCTCCCTCTCAAAAGCCATAACGCCATCTCTCTCTCTCTGTCACCAACCCACCTGGAGCGACGCGAGCTTAATGAGCGCACGCAGCAACACGCGGAACTTCTCGCGGCAGTTCTGGATCTTGCCACCTCCGCCGGCCAGACCGATATTCTCGCTCTTCTCGCGACTCACTTCCACCTCCGTGAACACCGGCAGCTTCACGCCGGCCACGTTGTCGATGCGGTTCTGCGTGCGGATCTCCGCCGTGCTCACCGACTCGATGACCTTGTTGCGGAAGTCGCCTGCCGCGTACTGCGCCTGCGTGAGCGAGAAGAACGCCTCCGACGCCTCCGTCGACATGGACATCTTGGTCTACAGCCACAACCCACCAGAAAAAACAACGATACTCTAACGTTTGTGACTACGCTATTGACGTGATTGAAGCAGCAAGGGCATAGCCGTCGAGACCTTCTGGATCTCGCGTAGCATGGCCTGGAAACGCATCTTCAGCGCATCTGCCTTCTTCTTCAGTAGTTCAAACCCTACAGACAGCGTCCCACGTGTTAGTACCAGGGATTATAGCAATAGGAGGCGAGGAAGAGAAGAGGAGGAGGTCTGGATACCTTTCTTCGCTCCGACACGCTTGCCCTTGAAGGTCGTCAGCGCCCTGCAACGAGGAAACCAGCGTCAGTGCATGCGTTTTCTATAGAGATGAGGAAGTCAAAGAGCGCCTACGGGCTGCTTACATGCGCGTGGGCGCCACTTGAACCGACGACATGTCGCTCCCTCCGCTTCGATCTCAAAAGAAGACTGCCAAAGATTGCGTTACTGTAAACCCTAGTGTGCACGCAAACCCTAATTCACTTACCCTAAAGTTGAAGTGACGCCACCCACAACTCAACTCAGGCATGTCACGTCGTCCCAAGATGCAGCAGCCGCGCGCGGACTGGTTCACGACGTCGGGTGCGCGAGAGCTGAAGAATAGCAGCGTCCTCAACTACCAGGAGTATCTGCGCCGCAGTGAGAGCTGTGCGTCGCCCCAGTTCGAGGAGGATCTGCGCCAGATCGAGCTGGATCTGCCGCGCACGGGCGAGTCCATCCGCCTCTTCCTGCTGACTCAAGACGAGAGCGAGACGCCACAAGAGGCTCAAGAGAGCGCAGAAGACGATGGAGAACTCCCGTCGCGTGTGATGGAGCGGTTTGTGCCTGTGCTGAGGAATATACTGGCGGCGTACAGTGTGGTATGACGGAACTACATTGTGTAAGAGGAAGACAGCATTAGAGGATTGACTCCAGCCTTTGGTTTTTGTATGGGGTTTATTCTATGCAGAGGAACCCTCGAGTGGGTTATGTCCAGGGCCACGCAGACGTGCTCTGCTTCCTGTTGGGCAACGTGAACGACAAACGCGACGAGGAGGAAGCGTTCTGGGTCTATGCCAGCGTCATCGAGAGGTGCGGCGAGCGGTTTATCTATTTGGTATTTTGGCTCTTCACTGTACCTTGCGAGAGCTGCGGCTAACTGGACACTGCAGAGTTTTTCCGGAGGACTTTTTCGCACGGACGCCAAAGCTGCATGGCTTTCAAGTGGTGCGCTGATGTTTTGGGGTGGGTTTGCTGTACATTTGTGGGTTTTTTGGCTGACGGGACTCTGATTTCTATGACGCTTTACTGTAGGACTGCAAATTGTATCATGAGTTGATTGTGAGGAAACTCGTGTCGCACTACCCGATTCTTGCCAAGGTAAAATTTTGATAGAGACTGGCTGTTGGTGACGGTGCTCGTCATCTAATATACCATTTGGTGGGGTTGTCAGGTTGACCTGCCTCTCGTGACGACACTGTTGTCTTGCAAATGGTTCGTCTCGCTCTGGGTTGGAGAGCTGCCTCTGCCTTTGCTGTATGAGGTGTGGGACACGATGCTAGGAGAAGACGACGGTACAATACTGCATCTATTGGTCGCACTGCACTTCTTCAGACTCGCTGTAGACGAGATACAGCTTCACATGGTAATTTGCTCAATTTTCGAATGACGTTGTGGTGCAAAGTGGAAACAAACTCACACTAAGTCTCATTTGCGCAGGAAATGGAGCAGTGGGACTCGAGCTATATCTACAAAATCATTCTGGGCCAGTGTCAGACCGCAACCGAGATAACCCCACAGATGCTGCTTCAACAAGCACGCACACTCTACGGTCTGAAGGACGAGTCCGTTGAAGACATGCGAGCAACACTTCGCCGTCTACCTCAACTGCGCAAGGCCGAGTTCACGGTGCTTGCCAAGCAGACGCATTTCAGCCACTTGGAAATGGAACGACTTCAGGACGAGTTCACGTTTCTTCGCTTTCAAAGAAAGATGTGTGGTCGCTCCAAGCTGCGTGGTTTGCGGCAGGAAGAGGTGGAAAGTATATTTGCACGGGAATTCAACACGGTACGCGCGACTCGCGGATGAGATGCTGTGATCGATCACCTCTTGTAATGAGGTGGATAGCTCACATTTGTGTATCGTTGCATTCGACTAGTGGCCAGTCGATATCTATGGGCCAATCTACCGTCTTCTCAAACCCGACGGCTACGGTAACGTTTCCTACTACAGCCTGATTCAGGTTAGTGCTCCCGTCTGTCACGAACTGTCCGTCGACAGCAATTTGACGTTGTGTATATCTGCAGTTCTTGTCGGTTGCGAGTCGTGGAGCACCGGAAGAAAAAGCGTACCTACTTTTCCAGATTCCGAACCAGCAGTGTCGCGAATACCTTAACCAGCAAGGCATCGAACAACTTGCAGGTTGTTCTTGCAAGTGTTTGCTTTCATACTTGAAGTCACTGTCTGACTGGGTTGTGTTGCTTTGTTTCTCCTGGGTCAGATTTGCTATGCTGTCTTCTGACAAATCGAATGGTAGAAGATGAAGGGCGCCAAATGCACGACTCACGACGACGTGAGCACGGAGATTCCATGTCCGGTGCCACAAAGAGTCCGCTGCTGCGAAGACATTTTCGAACAAAGTTGCTGTCGCTGGCGGCATCAGATGGCCAGCTCCAGTATACTCAATGGCTCGAATTTGCTGTCGCGGATAGCGAGATAGCTCAATTGATGGCGTGGGAGACGATCAAGCATCGCTCGGGCGGGGTAATCCGCATGAAAACACGCTCTGTGAGCTTTTGGAGCATGACTCCGATCCAGCCGGCGCTGAGCAGGGCGTCGTCAGACTCGCTACTGCACCAACAACAGCAACGTACTCCAAAAATGTTGTCGAAAGCCAGCGAAAGAGATATTGAGGAAACCCCAGAGCATGCACCGGATGCCAGCAATTATGGAGTCGATGCTGCGCCGTTTCTGAGGAAACCCAGTTTGGCAGCGGTGGCTGGGCTTGCAGGGAGGCGTCAAATTACTCTCCTCTCGAAAAAGATGAACAAGAAATTTAAGGCGTGTTGGCCACCTGCTGAGGCAGAGGCATTTGTCCGAAACCCGTTTGAAGAGCGTCCCCAGGCAGCGAGCACTGGGTTGCCGTACGTGTTTTGGTGCCAATGCACAATAAGCTGAAAAATGGGAGGCATCAGCTAGATGAATTGCACGTAGCTGCACCAACTACACTGCAAAAAAAACAAATTGCTTCCATCAAAGATCAAAGCGACAAGTCTCCTTCAGGTTAACGAGAAGTTCTGAGGAAGTTTACGCTTGAAGACATCAGGATTTTTGAGTTTGTTGCCAATTTGCTGAGAATACGGCGTTAAAAGCATTCCCACTCGTTGCGACAAAACTAGTTTGTAGTTTTGATTGCTGCGCGTAAATCGGGACAAGACCTGTCGAACTGCAGTTGAACGGACTGGAGTATCAACAAAAAAATGGCTTTAAAACCAGTGTGGCGAATCTCGTTCTGATCATCTTAAACTCTGCTGCGATAGTTGAAAGTGCGGTTAACAAGTGGAAAGGAGGACTCGGCGCTCTATTTTCACTCGCTTGCGAACGAGGTTAACGAAATGATGTAGTCGACGTATGCGACAACGTTGTCATTTATGCTCTTGCCCTAGTAAATCGGAGCATATGATGTTAAATAGTCAGACTACATGCGGGAAGTTCAAAATGTTCAATCAAAATTACGTTCGACTTACCTGGACGGTCTTGAAAGAGTATTCGGTCTCTTCGCTGCCGCGCACCACGTTGAAGACGAACGAGTTGGCACTGTAGCCCCAGTTTGCAATATCAGCATAGGGAAACAATGCAAGCACTTCGTCGCTGTCGGCTCCCAGGATGCCGATGCCCATGTCGTTTATGGACAGAATGACGCGTGCGGGCAGCACCTCTAGCTGGCGCGAGTTTCGTACATGGAAGAGGGTCAAGCCGTAAAATGGTTGGCGTTTGCAGAGACGCAAGTACGCCAGTCGGGCCTGCTGCGTAGACTGTACACACCAGCTATTTACGAAGGCATCATAGCCAGCGAGCACTTGTTCTGCAACACCATTGCGATTCGATGCACTTAGCAGTGAACCAGGGATGTACTCGTGAATGTCGTTTCTGATGGACAAACAAGGAAGAAAACAAGCATGAGTGGATGAGATTGTCAGCGCCGAGCCAAGAAGTAGCACCGCGTACGTGATGTCACTGAGCGCTGGAGTCTGGCCAGTGCCAAGCTTGCAGTACAGTTGGTAACCCGCCAACTCAACAACGACGTCCAGATCGCAGACGTATCTGCCATTGAGTACATTGTGTACAGCTTGTAGATAGTAAAGCCCGACATCGGCTGCAGTTTCGTCGTCCACGTGCACCCACAGGTATGCCTTGTATGTGAGATGATATCCTTCAACTGCAGGCGCTTTCGCCATGGAAGACGCCACAGATACAGGGACTCGCAAGTTGTCATTCTTCTTCTTTTTCTTCTTCTTTTGGTTGAGCTCGCTCACATCGATGTGCGTGCGTTCCCATTCAGCGTACAAATCCATGACGCGCTCGTTGTCTGGCACAAGGTGTTCCTCCTCGTCATCGTTCGTCTCGAAAAGCGCGAAGGCCTTTTCGTGGCACACTCCCAGTTTGTGCGCCACGAGGCCAGCGAGATCACAGTTCGTCGTCCAAGCACTGACCTGCATTATAAGAGTCGAGCCATCAGCAAGCATGACGGTGAAATCGTTGAGGGCATGTCGTTGCAGTGCTCTAAGCTCAGCAGCACTAGGAATTTCTTTGCGCTCGCCTTTTGTGGCATAGCATCGTAGAGACGCCAGGGCTTCCAGAGCGTACGCTGACACTTCGGAGCTGGCCTCAGAGTCGCCACCTGCTCCGATGTGCACGCTAATGAACCTCTCGAGGCATTCGGCCAGTGGCGGAGACGGCGGAAATGTCACGAGGCATGCATTCAAGAGCAACCATCCGTTCATGACAGCATTCCTGGTCGTATCGTTTACAGCAACAACAACATTAATATCAGTAAGAACAACACGGAAAGTCCGACACCGAAGACTTACGCGCTGGGGTTACGAGTGAGCTGTTTACAGAGTTGGCAGTAGATTTCATCCTTAAGTGCTGGAGACCGAGGAACAACGTTGCGCAGCAGTTTGAAGCAGTGGTCGATTTTACCTTTACCGCTTGCTCGGTTCCCCATGAAACCGGAGACGTTGCGGAACGCTTGCACTGCAATAGCGGTCTGGTCTTTCGGAAGACGTGTCAAAGGAGTCAAGATGAGCTTGTGCTCCCACTCGAGGCGTTTGGACAGGTCGAACTCGACAGGTTTGTGGAAAGGCGAGACACGCGGTGCTGCAAGGTTGAAGTGAGTTCGTGCGAACTCGAGTAGCGGATGGACATCGAAGATTATCGCTGGAGGAGGCTCTAGTGCTGCCTGCTTCTCCTTGAACTTGCTGTCCTTGAAGGTCTTCTTGGGGTGCAAGGCCTCTGGTGCGAGATGTGGCAACTGGTCGAAGGGCATTCGACGCGACTGGAGATTGGAGGATTTGTCGTCGTCTTCCTTCGCCGAGTCTGGGCTGCACTCTTCAACGGATCGGGTCTCGGAGTCTGCCAGCAGCTCGGAATCGCGGCGATGCCCGGGACCTCCAGCTCCGTCCTCATCTTTCCCATCGTCCTTCACGTTAAGAGCTACAAGAATCTCCTCCAAGCTCAATCCTGCCCGAACGTCCGTCTGAGACTCCCAAGCTGACGATTCAAGTTGAGATTCGGCATCTTCCTGGTCATCTTCCGCCCAGCTCTCAGGGTCGTGAACTAGCTCCGTAGCACCTGCCAGCTCCTCCAAGCTGGGTCTGGTTTCCACAGAGATCGCGTCAAAGTTTGACGGCATCGCGACGGATTAATGATCTGGCCAAAGAGCGAGTAAGTTAGGCAAGACGGGCATCACCTGCCTTAATTTAGCTGAGACTGACCAGTGTAGTGTAGTGTAGCCATTTACCTTGAAGTGGGTACTTTTACGCTTCATTTTGAGGTGAGCGCACGTCTCCATCCTGTACTTCGCTGAAGGCGAACCGTCAGTCACTCACCAACCTCCTTGGTCTGCTGACCCGGGAAAGATTTCGCAAACGCAGTTGATGCGGCAGTTTTGAGGTGGCGTCATACACTCAGCTGAGACCCAGCTGTCGGCTGTCGGATGAACCGAACCAAATTTGTTGGCGCCGGCTCTTGGAAATACATGTATTGATGGCCACTGCGATCACAGCTGCCATGTCGCTACAAGCGGCCCCAAGAGTATCTACACCAATGCGCACTGCATCCAAGCCCACGATAGCAGTCGTCCAGTGAAAAAAGGCTAAACTATGGTGGTTTAGTTATTTACAGAGAATTAGATAATTCAATAAATATTAACGGTCAAATGTCGCATAAATGTGTGGTACACCCCCTGTCCAATCCGCGCTTCAGGAAACGTTGCGGTCTCATTGCCACTTCCGCCGAGCGTCGAGCAGATCGTCTCCAGTCCAAGATGGCCAACGACAACGACAACGACAACGACAAGCAGCCGCCTGTGCCCGGTCCCGATGGAGAGGCGCTGCTGCCTGCGGACGTGCATGACATCACCGAGGAAGGATCGGACATGACGCGCGACATCTTCTTCGCCATCCTCAAGGACACACAGGACGGACCGCCGCGCCCAAAGTCGCTGCCGGACCAGAGCGAGATCCTGCACGAGGACATTGGTGCGTGCATCTTGTAGGACAGATAGAAGAGCTGCTATTGATGTTAACTGGGCTATTGCTACTGACAGGCAAGGCGTCGGACATTGCGCAACCCGGAGGATTCCGTCGCGACCACGTGATCACCAACCTGGGAGGCAACAGTCCACACCTCCCCCCTTACGTGCAGGACTCGTTCCTGGAGTCTATCCAGCCCACGCCAGGCTTCCTGCAGTCCGCTTATGGAGACTTCATCGTGGCCAACCTTGGCCTTGCCGACGACGATGACGATTCGGATGTACGTGGCGCGACAGATGGCGATGCAGATGTCATGCGTCACAATGCAGTATTGATTGAGTTATCTGCCGCTATTGTATCATGATATTGTAGGAGACCGCTACGCCGCTGCTGAGTCGTGCGTGGAAGCGCAGGCCGGAGAAGCAACAGCCTGGTGCGACTGTCGGGAAAACTGTGTTCACGATTCTCAAATCGTTTATCGGCAGCGGTATCCTGTTCCTGCCCAAGGGTTTTCAGAACGGAGGCATGCTCTTCTCGCTGTCGGCGCTGTGTGTCTCTGCGATGTTATCGACCTTCTGCATGTTGCGGCTGACAGACTGCTCAAACGTGGTGCTACGTGAACGTGGTCGCACCAACGTGTCGTACGGTCTTGTGGGAGAAAAGGCGTTCGGTAAAGTGGGCCGCGTGGCTGTGAACATTTCACTTGTGCTCTCGCAGATTGGTTTCTGCTGTTCGTACTTGATCTTCGTGGAAAAGAACATTGGCGAGGTCATCTTGGCTGCCTTCGGTATCCAGAGGACTACGGCATCTTCATCATTAACGCTTATCATGCTCCAGATCTTGCTGTACACGCCGCTGTCGTGGGTGCGTCGCATCGAATACTTCGCGCTCACGAATCTGTTTGCCGATCTCCTCATCTTGTTTGGCATCATCTACATCATCTCTTACACGGTGCAAACGCTCGATAATGCGCCGGTGGGCAGTGCTACGTGGGAAAACTTCAACTCGACGAGCTGGGCCATGCTACTGGGTACGGCCGTGTACTGCTTTGAGGGCATTGGACTGGTGCTGCCGATCTACGACGCTATGGATGACGATCTGAAGCACAAGTTCCCACGCATCCTCGCCTACACCATGGTCTTCCTCGTGACTCTTTTTTCGGTGTTTGCTGGGCTTGTGTACGCTGCATTTGGCCAAGAGACGCAGTCCGTCGTCACGCTGAACCTGCCCAGCGCTCAAGACAGCATCGCTACCATGTCTGTCCAGCTTACGTACTCGCTCGCACTGGTGTTCACGTACCCGCTCATGCTGTACCCGGTGGTTAAGATTCTGGAAGGCTACCTGTTCCCTCACCACCGCCAGAAAGGCTACTGGCGCTGGGAAAAGAACGGTTTCCGGTTTGCACTGGTGTGCCTCACCGCTGCTATTGCGTATTTTGGCACGGAAGAGTTGGACAACTTTGTGGCCCTCATCGGTGGGTTCTGCTCCGTGCCGCTGGCCTTCATCTATCCATGCCTCTTCCACTCGCAGCTTGTGAACGAGGGTCGGACCTTGAACAACATCGTCATTGGGGTAGGCGTCTTCACGATGATCTTCGCAACGTACCAGGCTGTGTCGACGTGGAATTAGTGCAAGCAGCAACTTGTTGGAGCTTCTCTACTTAGATTACAAGCTCGCAAGTGCTGCTGTTTTGTCGTAAGAAGTCTTACACTGCAACTCGGAATGGTGCATCACACCACCATGAAATTACGAGCAGCTACGCCGTCTCTTTGCCTTCTTGTCACTTTTCCGGCTATGTTTCTTGTGTTTCCGCTTGTTGTGATCAGGTGGTGGCGACGCCTTCGCTTGAGCTGGTTTGACATCATCGTCGTCAGATTCCTCATCACTGAAGTCGGGCGCATTCTCCACGGACACAGTGCCTTCCGAATGCAGATTTTCCCAGATCTTGCTGGTCTTTTCAGCCTTCTTCCGCGCCCAGTAGCTGCGTTCATCTTCGTCCACTTTCTTGTCAATCTGCACCTCAGCAACAGGGCAACGATCGCGACTACGACGGCGTCTGGATGAGCTCCGTTCCTCCCGCCGTCTGCTACTCCGACTCCGACTTCTGCTTGAGCTGCGTCGCCACTTCCTCTCGTCCGCCCTACTGCAACTTCTACTGCGACTTCTACTGCTACGGCTTCTCCTTCTGGACCTCCGCCGGTCTCTCGACTCGTCCAGCCCCCGCTCTATGCGGCGCAACGTCCAACACTTGTCCTCCTCCTGCCGTCGGTTGTGCGAGTTCACACTGCAGCAATCAATTGCAATACCTGTCAGCACCTATTACAACACAAGTCTCCAGACGTTCGAACGAACGAACCCGCGGATGGTGCTGGCCAGGAACGTTTTGTTCACATCCGTCCGCTTGTCGCTTTGAGTCTTGTCCTGCAGAGTTAACAGCAACGTAAGAAGCCAGCAAAAACAGCAACATAACGCACGACATCTACACCACGAACCAGATACGCCATGACGCCCCTCGAACCTTCCACCCGCGGCTTCAACGCCGCAATCTGCCTGGCGATCTCCGCCGCCGCGATGCCATCGTCCGCCATACCTACGTCGATTGTAACTGGTCAAAAATCGGACTTTAACGTGGCCAATCCAATCATTGAACCATCTATCCAACGTTAACTGCAGCATGGTGAAGCGCTTGGCGTCTCCTTCCTCCAGTCCAGGCAAGAAGCAGCGCATCGACCACGAAGAGTCCAAGCCAGCCATGCACAACGCTCTCCAGTCTACTTTGAAGCTCACGCCAGCTGAAGAGAAGCTCTTCTCCTTCCTATTGGATGTGGCCGCTCAACCCGCAGCCGACGGCGCCGTGCTCCGAGTCGCTGGCGGCTGGGTTCGCGACAAGCTGCTGGGCCGAGACAGCGACGACGTGGACATTGTACTGGACCGCATGACCGGCCGCGCCTTCGCAGACCTCGTGAACTCGTACGAGACGGCACAAGGGCGCAAGGCGAGAGCTGTGGGCGTCATCAAGGCCAATCCGGAGCAGAGCAAGCACCTGGAGACGGCCACCATGCAAATCGGACAAGACATGGGCTGGGTGGACTTCGTTAACCTCCGGGCAGAGACCTACGCGTCCGAGGACAACCGCATCCCGACGGTGGTGATCGGTACGCCCCAGCAGGACGCCGAGCGTCGCGACTTCACCATCAACAGCTTGTTCTACAACTTGGCTACGAAACAAGTGGAGGACTACACTGGACGAGGCATTGAGGACTTGCAGAATGGACGACTGCGCACGCCGCTGGAGCCTCGAGTTACGTTCCTTGATGACCCGCTGCGTGTGCTGCGTGCAGTGCGCTTCGCGTCGCGGTTTAATTGCAGTCTGGAGGACGATCTGCGTGCGGCGGCGCAGCTGGAGGAAGTCAGGGTGGCGCTTGTACGCAAGGTGAGTCGCGAACGAGTGGGTAAGGAGCTCTCCGGCATGCTCACGGGTAGCGCTGCGCATCCTGAACGTGCGCTGCGACTGCTGCACGAGCTTCGTCTGTGCGAAAGTGTGTTCCTGCCCTCTGCTCTGCTGGAAAAGACGCCCGTTTGCCGTCCGGACGGAGGAGTGGAGAACGTTGACGAGGACGTATGGGATCGTTGCTATGCTTACGTGTCAGAGATGTACCAGCACTTGGCTTCGGCGACGACGAGCGGGGTTCTGGATGTTGATAGCTTGTCGTCGGAGAAGAAGCATGAGCTGCAAGTTCGTATTTTGGCATCGTTCTTGTTGCCATTCCGTGGACTTTGTGTGCGCGACATGCGCCGCCGATCGATTGCTACATTCGTCATTCAAGAGTCCCTCAAGCTGCCCAACCGCGATGCAAAGGCTGTGGATAATGTTTTGGCTCATGTTGGTGAGCTCCAGGCGGCGACAGCAGATGCCTTCGATCGTGTGAAGATAGGCCTTCTTATTCGCAGTGTTGGTGCCCAATGGGAGCTCTGCCGTGATGCTGCGCTTGTGCAGGAACTCACGGACTCCGGACCGGTTGATGGTGCCTCTGACGCTCGCGCAACGGTGTCGAAGCGTTACGACACCTTCAACTCGCAGGTCCGGGACGCTGGTTTGGATGGCGTCTGGGAACTCAAGCCACTGCTGAATGTAAGTTGCTTCAAGTCTGACTTTGCAACTAGTGAATATGGAACTAACCTGTTCTGCTCGTCTGTTGCACACTTGACAGGGTAATGATCTTGGAAAGCAGCTCGGTGTGAAGCCTGGCCCACACATGAAGGAGCTGCTCGACCGTATTTTGGCGTGGCAACTCTCAAACCCTGAGAAGACGCGCGACGAGTGTATGGTGCACTTCAAGGCGCTCGTCGCCGCTGAGGCTAAGTGAGAGTACAGCAACAGACTTGAAACAAATGGTGAAGACGTGCTGGCCTTAGGTAGTCGGATTAGTAGATACACAAATGCAGGGCCGACACGCCGCACTATTTTCTATCTAGATGACGACACTGAAGTTGTTGCGCTTGTCGCCTGGCATCAGCAGCTTCTGCGGGAACGAAGCTGTCTCGTTCACAGTCTCGATCCGCTCCAAGCAGAAGAAGGCGACCTTGGGCGAGTCTTTGGTCTCGCGTACTCGGAAGCCCACAGCCTCCAAAATCTTCGTGAAGCGCCCGTACGTCATGAACTGCGAGTGGCGCAGACACAGCAGCGGCAGCATCAGAAACAGCAACCCGCCTTCTTTCAAGTGTTTCCGATACAGTCGCAGCATCTCGCCGCGTTTGTCAGCTCCAGGGACGCAGTTAAGCACCATGCTGGACACGACGACCTGGAACTCTCCCGTGGGTTTGAGGCTGAAGAAGTCGCGCTGCTCAATGCGTTCGTGTCTCGAATTAAGGTCGATGGCTCGAACGTCCAGCCATGGACACGACAGCAGCTGCGTGTTGATGGCTCCGACCTCCAGCACCCGCAGCGGCGGCTGCTTGGCCTTCGGTCGCAGCTCGAAGTTCGTGAGCAGCTGGAAGACCCACTTGGACGTCCTGTGGAAGCTCGTGCTCAGGATGCTGGCGTCCTGGTAGGCCTGGCGACCGCCGATATCCTCCAGCTGCTTGTTGATCTCCGCAACGCGCTCGCTGCGTTGCTGCTGCTGCTCTGCGCCCGCAGGTTTCTGCTGCTTGAGTCGGTCCAGCTCGTGCGTCAGGCGATGGAAGTTCGTGGTCACTTGACGAGCCTTGCGACGCGATTTCATGCGTGGCGGGGCGATGTGCAGCGCCTTGCGAGACTTCTTGGCCTTCTTCACTTGCTTCGACGCTGTCTTGGCGGCGCCAGACGCGCCCGCAGACGTCGTGGCACCGCCGCCATTCGCCGCTGGAATACCCATCAGAAATGGATTGACAAAGTTGCTGTAAACTTTGGTTTGGCAACTTAATATCCTTCTGGTGCATTTCCGCAACATTGTCTCCGATAAACTTCAGCAAGCATGGACTTCTCGCTGGTGCCCCGCTGGAATATGAGTTGGTGGGATTACATGTATTTAGGTGCATAGCTCATTGTGCTGCTGCTAACTCGTTAAAGGTTTTGTTTGCTCGGAGTGACAGTATGGCGTAGAGTGCTCGTGTGAAACCCTCGAGACTTTTGTCGCGGACGCGCTCAAGCACGTGGTCGGATATCCTCTGTAGACACGTTCCTGCACGCTGTGCTGAAGAAGTACGCGCTAAGAGGCAAGCGTGTGCTTATCGTAGGCAGTAGCGGACTTCCATGGGTTGGAGACTTTGTGTCTCGCGCAAGAAGAAATATATTTTGCCCCACCGTGGCCCGAAATCGACTGCACTACAGTCACCCAACTTGCAACCTTCACCACTGCCGAGCTATAATACGAAGGCACTGCAGCTGATAGCACCGAACACTTTGAAGTCGCATTTGCAGTCAAAACGATTGCAAGTGAAGTCTTGGTGGCGTTGATGATCCCCTGGACAATCTGAGCTGCGCGAACTCGCCTGCACGTCTAGCAGCGAAGAAGAGAGCGTGGAAAACGCTGCCACTGTATTTCTTTGTCGTGCTTATCGGCCATGGTGCTATGGTATGGAATGCTCAACGATGGTTTCGCCACGCCGTTCGCAGACTGCGACATTGTGTCGCACCTTCCTCTCTCCATTCTGCAATGCCCTACTCTCTTCGCGAAGGAAAATGCCGATGGCGTCACGTCCGAAGAGCACGTGGAGTGCAAGTTTTGAAGAATCGGCAGCTAAAAGCGCATGCCAAGAACATCACGACAACACGCAAGACCACTACGCTTTCAAAGATGAAGAATTGAAAAAAAGAAGCGTGAAAAGCGAAACTACAGTCGACACAGCGCCTGCTCTTGCTATTTCTTGTAAGCTCAAGCATAGCGACGCGTCCACTCCGCAGCTGCAAACACACACCACCACCATCACCAAACAGTTAGCTCAATACTATCATCACCCGCGGTCCCTGTTGCTCAACTCACCCATCTGCACAGCTCCGGCCTCATCCGTCTTCCAGTGGTCCGCGACGTCGTTGGCCAGCGGGTCGTCCGGGTTGGGCGCCGACAGCAGCGCCTGGATGCTCAGCAGCACAGTGCGGATCTGCAGAGCGGGGGACCACTTGTCCTTGAGGATGTCCAGACAGATACGGCCCAGCTTGTCGATGTTGGGGTGGTAGATGCGCGTCAGGAAGCGCACCTTAGGCGGCGCCATGGGGTAGTCCACCGGCAGGAACAGCTCCAGCTTGAAGATGCCATCTAACAGTACACACACACAGTCTTTTTATAAGTACCGTCCCTCTGTATAGTTATACATCGCGCTACAGAGCCACGTACTCTCGTAGGGCGACGACTGCGGGCCGGCTATCACCACCTGGAAGTAGCGGAGGTTGTCTTCGTACGGCGTAGCACTGATCCCAGCAACTGCAGAGATACAACAATCAGTGGATGGATCTCATACCTCCCTTTCATATTCACAATACACCCACCAGGCTCCGCTAGCAGCCGTTGGGTTTCCTACATACACGCAGCAGATAACGCGTCAGTCTATTGGTCTCTCATAGAGCAAGATCCAGGTCTCCAGGAGCAGTCCACAGAGGCGCAAAGAGGAGAGGAGAAGCAGAAAGCAAAGTTGCGGTGCATCACCTTGACGATACGGCGCGGGAGGGCACTAGCCATAGTTTCTTGGGGTCTTCCGGCCGTGCACTTGCCTTCACTCGCTAACACTGAGATTCCTACAGTGTGAGAGATTTTCCCCATGCAAAGCGACGGGACCTCTTGAACAGCATATTATAGCCTTCTCTAGAGGTTACAGGAGTGATGATCAAGTTGCAGTTGCCTTTTTTGCCTCGATTTGACTTGCGCTTGTATGGATACCACGTCAATCTATATATAGGGCTGCGGTGGTGCAGAGTGAAGAAGCGCAAGAACGGAAACGGCTCCGTCGGGGGCGCCAAGAGGAGCGAGCGACGAGTGCCGACGGATGCCACGGGGCTTAGCACGAGGCAAAGATGGCGGATTTTGACGACATGGACGACTTCAGCGACCACGCGGTGCAGGGGAAGCCCATCAAGGCCTTCAAGAACGGCCACTTCGACAACCCCAAAGGTAGGTTGCACACCTTAACAAAACAAAGAACAAGAGCTAAGAGACTCACTGTGTATGTTTGTTGTGTGATTGTACCAGTGTTGTTCGTGCAGCATCACTGGACATGGGACGAGTTCCTGTGTGCAGCTTCACAGCGACTGGAGATGGTCCCCATGGCCTCGAGAGTGTTTAACTCTGACGGGGCGGAGATCGACGACATCATGTGCATCGAGGAGAACGACATGCTCTTCTTCTCCACGGGGAGGTCGTTCAAGGCGCCCAATTCAGGAGGAGAAGACGCACAGAGCAGCTCGGACGAGAAGGTGGCGAACGTGGTGGGAGGCTACAAAGTGACGACATTACTGGGCAGAGGAGGCTTCGGAGAAGTGAGACTGGGGGTGCACCAGCTCACGAACGATAAAGTGGCTCTCAAGTTCATTCTGGTACCAGAGGCACCAAGAGAAAGGTGAGGGAGATTGTTACTGCCACTGAAATGCATTTTCTTGTGTTTTGCTCTTGTAGAAAAGTGAAATGGGGTCGCTGGGAGACGTCGAGCGCACGACGACAGAGATCCAGTGTCTTACGGCACGTTCACGTGTACTGTAAACGCTGCAGTTACTTTTGCTAATGCTGTTCTTGTTGTTTTTACACAGGCGCTGAATCATCCGAGCATCATCAAGTTGCTGCGTGTAATCAACGAATCCAACCATATTGTGCTTGTGTTCGAGCTGCTGGAAGGGTTAGAGCATTTGTTTGGTTGCGCCTACTGCGTAGAAAGACAAGTGCTGATTTCTTGTGGGGTGTCATGTGTGCAGCGGCGATCTTTTCCACTACATCAAGCAGTTTCCAGGCGGTTTGTCGGAAGAAGACGGTGTGGGGCTATTCTCTCAGATCCTTGGAGGTGTCGGATATGCTCATAACCAACATATTTGCCACCGCGACCTTAAACTGGAAAACATCTTGCTCACAAAGTAAGTTGCCGCGATAGTAGTGTTCCTGCCAATGCCGTTCTGTGCCACTAATGATTTCTGATACTTCTCCTTTGCTAATGTTAGTAAAAACGACATTTCCACGGCCAAGATCGCAGATTTCGGTCTGAGCGATTTTTACAAACCGGGAGCAATGATGAAAACGAGTTGCGGGTCCATTTCGTACTTGGCACCAGAAGTTTTTCGTGGTACATCCAACGCAGGTCCGCCGCTCGATGTATGGAGTCTAGGTATAATTCTGTTTGCAATCGTGTGTGGTCGATTGCCCTTCGAAGGGCCCGATCTCCTTGGGACGAATCGTCCGCGCGAGAATGTCATGCGAAATCGCATCATGCGATGCCAATTTAAGCTGGATCCGGATTTGAGTCCGGCACTAACAGATCTCGTGATTCGGATGCTCAAACCTGATCCAAATGAGCGAGCAACCATTCCCGAGATTTTCAGCCACCCGTGGGTGCGTGCCACGGCCGGCACCTCTGGCTGTCTGTCCACTGCCTTTGCCAGTACATCCTTGCAAGATAATATAGACGACGACGATGACGATGACGGCAGCTTCGCGATCACTTATACGCCTGCGCCTCCTGCTTCAACGATAACCAAGACAAACGACGAGGACAAGTTACCATCAATAGTTCAACGACTATCTCGTACAGATATTACAGGAGGGAGTGGGAACCCCCCAAATGTAGCAACGACGTCCACTGCCAGCGGTAATGCGACACTGAGCTCAGGTGTGAACTCCACTACGTCTTCTGGAACGCCAACTGGGGGACGAGCGCGCGGCGGGCGAATAATGGACAACCCACTTCAACCAAAGGGAGCACTGAAAACAGATAAACAATCACCACGATCTTCAGGAGTTGGGAGTACTGGAACGATGAACACGCCAATGCCCGTAGCATTGAATCCAAACCACCCGGTTACCTTTAAGCGGTATGCCACGTCCACAGGTAATACTCGCGCGCGGCCTCGCCAACCTGTTTCGTCACCTACTGGTTCAAGTGGGGCGAATATAAACAGCAACGGAAGCGACAAGGCCCATGCTGAGCGCGCTCCAGTACACGCAGGAGACTCTGATCGATTGCCAGTTGCGCACCACAAGCACTCAAGACGACGGTCCGACAACTTTGACGAGGTCGCGGATTCTCTAACAGCCCATCATGGTGCGAAAGCAGCTCATGCAAGTCTGGGTTCACATCCACTAGAGACGATAGGCAGGAAGCACCACAGTCACCCAGAACCTCCGTCAGCTAGCGATTAAGTAACAAGATAGGAATCGAGACAGAAAGCAATAGGACACCCAAACGTATAAGTTAAAGCTCAACTCATATTCTCACCCTGAAGTCATCTCGGACACCATTGTGGTAGCTGTTCAGAAATCCTTCATATTTCCAAGTATTGCTAGGTTTGCGTTGTGAATGGACAGGTCGAAAGCAGAATTTGCTGTGTTCCATGATTCGCACGAAACAAGTGGTAGCTTTTTGACGCAATGATGACTACTCAACAACCACCTTAGTAGCAGAATCTAAATGTACAGCGTAAATAAATCCACGAAAATGCGGCGATGGGAAATTTCATGGTACACTGCTGTTGTGAAACACGATCTCGACAATTGAGGTTCAATAGGTTTTTAACGTGCTTCCGCTATCGGGTTGGAGCACAATTTGACACAGCGAAATTTAAACTCCTGTACTGTACCCAGGAAATAGTAGCTCCATAGCAGCAGAGCTGACTGCTCACCTCGGTAACAACTCTCGTCTTAAATGAACAGATCGAGCATCATCATTGAATCCGATTCATCACCCAAATAGCGCGTGAAAGCGGTCGATGTTGTTTTCTGCTCCGTTGCTATAACCTTCGCGTAATATGACAGTGTGGTGTCAATGAGCCGCAATTTTAGCATCCGGTAGTGCGTAGCCGGCCACGTTGTGTTCCAACAAATATACTGCTTTACTCGTCCTCAGCTATCGTGAATCACAGTGCCAATTAACTCACTACTACCGACCTGCTCGTTTAGCAAACCACCAGATGAAAAGTGCGGCTTGTGAGGGAGTGAACATCGTACATCAGACGCTGGCTTGCCTCCAGGTGCTGTGTATGCTGCCTTGTGCGGAACAGGGCCTGTTCGAACTCCATTTTGTCACTTCGAAGACGTTGATGCAAACGCGTGAGAACGGAAGGAGTCGTTGCAAGGTACACTTTCAAAGAGATGGCCAGCACAAGCCCCAAGCCCATGTTAGCTCATTCGCTACGATGTACCAAAGCCAATGCACTTCAGATGCTTACCTGCCAAATCCTCATATTCCTTGCGGCTGAATGTGATCAGCTCTTGCATGCCTAGGTTTTCTAGCAATGAGACCCCCACGCGACTGATGTAAACGTTTTATTAGAAACGAGACTCACAATGTCAGGGTGTGTTTCTCCTCTGGCGTCTTGCCACGAAAAAAAGATGCTGTACCTTGCGAAGGAGTCACCTGCAAGTGTGAGGACTGGGAGTCCTGCGTAAAGTGCATCTGTCGCAGTCGAATGCGCGCCATACTGCACAGTGCACCGGTTTTAGATGAATACGTCAATGCAATAATCGAAAGATCACGACCAACTTACGATAAACGTGTCAAGGAAAAGTCCTCCAAAGCGATGACGCTGAAGATGCTCAACCTTTGGAACCCTGCACAGACAATACGTTGTTAGAGCATCAATGATACCAATGTTACCATTCACACGCGACTCACCTAGACACAAAGCGGATTCTCCTGCTTGAGATGCCTTGTGCATGCGCCTCTTTCCACAAGTTTTTCTTGATTTCACGGCTCGTGACTGATTCAGTGGCATTGTTGCGTGCTATATTTCTCCCCGGGTCTAGTAACAGTAGTGAGCTTTGAGGCACACGTCGTAGAATGGCCATCCACGTGCTGAATACAGACGCCTCCAGCTTGTCGATCTTGTTGAAATTCACGAACACGAATCCATCGTCTTCTTCTTGGCCAATCTCCCACAAATTCGCACGCCGAGATATCCTTTCGGACGACAAGAACAGCTGGCCGTAGTAGTTTACCTGGTAGGAGTTAGGCAGCACTACAAGCTTCTCAGTGAACGCTGATACCAATTCAGCCGGAGGCACCACAAATTTGTCAACGATCACATAATCCACAAATGGTGCACCCGAAGTTCCAGGGTACACGAGATAATTGACCACAATTGATGCTGGCCGCGCTGCGATAATCTGCATGCGTCCTCCGCGCGTGTGACCTTGGGCGTCCATAATAATATGAATATGTTCGTCGCGGATCTGTGCAGTGCTCTCCTCGAACGACGCAGACGACAAATCAACGAATTTATCCACCGTATCAATGACTCGCTGACGGTATTCACTCCCGTCGTCTCGTCCGTATCCGAAGGCTATCACCTTCATCGATTCCTGGTCCCTGGTTGCGAATATACCCTCCATCAGATGCGCTGTCGGGTGATCCGAGTAGTCGTAGGATAGATATCCTATGTTCAGGCTCGTCAGCTGCTCTGTGTGCTCGATTTCACTTCGCCTTGCTACCGATGTAAACCCCTCACTTCCTCTGTCAACACCATCGATAGTGTACTTTGACGAGAACTGCGCAGCTAGCATCTTCCTGTCTAGTGGCGATATAGCGTGAAGTAACGAGTCAAATGGTGTGAATACATGCGGTGTACCCGTAGCCACCTGCAATCTGGTAACCATTGCCCAAAGAGAATCAAATTCATCCTCCGCATTTGCCCACACGCAGGCGCTCAGCTTAGCCCGGACCACATGAACCATGAGATGCAAACGTGACGACTGTGTCGTGAACTTATCCGGGAATATCATATCTGGAGAGGCAGAGATGTCTCCAAGCGCGCGTTCGTACCACCCCAAAGCGCTCACAATGTCTTTCGAAACCTCGTATGCTGCACCAACGTTGCCCATAGCCATAATTTTCAGGTTTGCTGGTGCTGAAGGCAAGTTGATCACATGCTGCAGCGTAAGTTAGCATCCATTACGTTATCATCGGTGTATAGACAAATAACGTACCAGATATTGAGGAATTGACTCGCCCACGTCGCCGTACTGGTGGTGAAGTGCTGCAATGTTTATTCTCGCCTGAGCCTGCGTTGGTTCGATCTCGAGAGCTTCGTCGTACGCATCACCTGCCTCCAAAATCTGTGGCCGCCACCACAAAACCAATAATCCAGTCAGCCTTCCCATTTTACAATCTCCAACAACGCTACCAGCGACGTACGCGCCTTGCCGAGTTGTTCCAGAGTTACTCCAAAGTCGAAGTAAAAGGCCGCAGAGCGTCCGCTTTCGCCCACCCGATTGAAGAGCTTCTCCGCCGTAGTAAAGTCCCCCCCATGGTGATTTGCCAACGCCAACCGATGCGTCAGGGCGTCCACCCTCTCAACATTCATCTGGTCTACCTCTCGTTCTGCAGCGTGGAGATATTCCAGTGCTTTGGGTATTTCACGCTTGTCCGTGTAGACTTCGCCGATCCTCAGCAAGAGCTCGGGGTTACGAGGTTCTTGGGCTAAAACTGCGTCCAGAACTTCCAGTGCACGGTCGAACTCTCTCTGTCGCTGGTGAATTGACGCAACTCCAAGAAGAGCAGATCGATCTCCGGGCCGCAGTGTCTCGATGTGCTCTAACATGGTCATGGCCGAGTCCAAGTCATCGGATTGCCATAATTGATCGGCAGTTTGCCATAATTCATCAATAGTCAACTCTGTGGCAGCGGTGAAGACGGTGAAGATCAAGAGAATCAGCGTAGTGAACTGGTGAGGGATTGACACACAGCAGTGCATGGTATCTTCAGCTTTGGCACGGCTTTTCGATGTCCCTCAATAAGTGGGTAGATCTTAGACTTCCAACTTATTACGGAACAGATACTAAAGTCTCAGCGATGGTGCAAGACAATACCAAGTTGGACTCGACCTCTCTAGCTGACATCTTACAGCGCGTGAAAGCGGATCCGGATGTGACCGAGTTAAAGTTACGTCACTCTGGAGTGACTCCCAGTCTGGCGGTGCAACTCGCAGACTTTTTGGAGACCAACTCGACCGTCACGCACGTGGATCTGTCCGGGAATCGACTGGGTGAACATGGAGCAGGTTGTCTAGCAACGTCTCTTATGAAGAACAATGCAGTCAGCAGTTTGGTGTTGTCCGACTGCGGATTGACGACTGAAGCATTGACAGGGTGGGTCGCTTTCTTCCGGTCTGGTACCAACACGACACTGCGTCATGTCAGTCTAGCACACAACCAGATTGATGACGATGGAGCTGAGATTCTTGGTGCAATGCTACAAGCTGCCAAGACGCGGAATATGCACTTCGACCTTCGTAGCAATGAACTTTCGGCTCAGGGGCTGCAGATTTTGGCTAGCGCCATGAAGGATGCGTGTCCAATGTCGGTCACTGCTGTCCAGGTGGCGAACAACCAGGATGACGACGAACCAGCTGCGGTGGTGTATCGGTCAAGAATGGAGTTTTACATGCGCAGGAACAAAGCTGCAATCGAGCGAGAGACACTTCACGAGACTATTTCGCAGATCGGAATGTCCTCGCTGGCGCTGATGGTGTGTCATTTCAAGCACGTCGTGCTGACTATTGCCGAGGCGGATTCTCTCAGCGCCGCCTTGCAAAACAACCATTCGGTCACGGAATTGAGACTAGAAGATAACGCACTGCCGGAAGAGGGTACACGACGTATTCTGTGTGCACTTCGTACTAACCGTAGTGTTGGAACGCTGTCTCTCGTGGATAATAACATTGGCGACGGCGGATTTCGAGCGCTGAATGAGCTGCTTCGAGTACCGACTACAGCTCTAAGAGCTGTTATCATTACCAATCCAACTCAATTAACTCCAGAAAATGGTTTGGAAATCATCAAAGCACCTACAGGCAGCGCTCTTCATTACACGTTGGCCAACTACACGTTGCTGACGTCACTCTCACTTGCAAACTGTGGACTGGACGACCTCATGGTGAGTGTGTTAGTCTCCGGCATAGCCTGGAGTAGACGTATCGAAGCTCTTGACCTGCAACGCAACAGCTTCGGCGACCGCAGTATTCACGTTCTGGCACGAATGATGCAGCGCTGCCTCCGACTGTATCGACTGGATCTGGTACGCATTTCCTGCTCTCTCGACCCCGACCAGCAAAATGCTTCACGCTGACAATTTTTCTGTTCTGTCTCGTGCTAGTCTGGCAACGATTTTACTCCCGAAGGATTATTGCCTATGCTCCATTTCGTCTCCTCGCACCCTGAGCTCCGCATGCTTCTGTTTGGCCGGTTTACTGTTTGTGAGGAGCACACACTGGATCAAATCACCAACGCAGCAGAGCAAAGCCGCACCCTTGTACAGTTGGAATTGACGACGACTAACCGCCGCACGAGTACGAGCGAGCGCATGGTTAGTCTTAATGCTCGCCTGCGTGCAGCCCATGGTGCAGACTTTGAGCGAGAGAGGCAACAGCGCAAAGAGCAGATGGAGATTCATGCGGAGTGGTGCAGTCGGCGAGCACTCGTGAATCAACAGGCAAGAGCCCTTGTCACGCAAGCAACTTCAAACCGCAGGTCAAACGAACGATGATTGTTGAAGTCATGGAGAAAAGTCGCTTTCAACACAATAGCAATGAGTGCGGTCATCCAGAGATAATAAACACCTCTGGTTCGCGTAGGATTATGAACACTCTCGGAGTTTCATTAGCTTTGTAGCGGAAAAATTCCTTTCAAAAAACCTTGAACAACAGCGCAGCAAGTTGTTGAGCTGTTGGCAAGTTTCGATTGTGGATTTTGATATCGATTTCGACAATCTGCGAAGAGTTTGGTCGCGGTCCAACTCCAACGCCCCTCAAGTGTTTTCCTTGTAGTTCACCTACAAATCTATCCTACTATTTCATGTAGTAACCATGAGGACCACAATAGTTTACGTACATGTAGTTTACTGAACTGTTAGTTTACGACAGTTTGAAGCAAATCTTTGGTAGGCCTGATTACTGGTACATGTATCGTTCATTGAATGGAGGTCCTGCACATTAATCTGTTCGCCAGTTCTCAATTCACTCTCCATTCAATTTCTGCTAACGACTGTCGACAAGAGTGATGCGTCTCTACTACATCGTGCTGCTGGCTGCAGCCGCCGTCCTTGCTAGCACCGATGCCTCGGCGTCTACGGACTTCAAGTTAACTCAGGCCCATTCGCTCGTCCCTGCCAAGAGACTGCTGAGGTCTGACACTGCAACCGACGACGATGACGAAGAAAGGATGTCGTACTCTTCCTTTGCCACAAATGCCATGAAATCGCCGAGAGTATCGAAGTTCTCAAAAAAAATTCTTGTCGAAGGCTACGTCGGGCATCATAACGAAGGCAGTGATGATCGACATAATGCATCCACCCAAAAATGAATCGTTACGTTACGTAGTATTTCATGCGTCTCGAGTCTGTCAAAGTTGTAATGAAATGGTTGCACCACCTTGAAATACTGTAGTTGTACAAAATGCTTACCTCCATCTGCCATCCTTTCGTGGCACTTCGCACACGCTCGCATGCCGAGTACGGACTGGCTGCATTCGCCGCCGCGGGGTATTGAGGTATACCATACTTGAGGTTCAACTGGGATCTCCAGCCGATGAAGTTCTCAGACGAAGAGCAAAGTGGTTCTGCGTGCTGGCAATTTCAAGCCCATGCTTCCTCCAATTTGGGCGACAGACCGAATAAATGAACTTGTTCTCGCACTTTTCGTGATCTACCGTCGTGGGTCGCTCCATCTCCATGTAAAGGGCCTTCGTAGCAGTGCTCAATAGTGTTTTCGCGCTCGTGGCGATTTTGTATCGCCGAGTGCACAAGTGACGGTCACGAGTTTCGGACTGGCGCACCACTAGAATCTAGCAATATTCGTAGCGGTTGCTCCACATCTCGCTCAGCAGCAGCGCGCGTTGCTAACCAAGTTCCTGTGAATTCGTGGAACCAACGCTAAAGACAACCCGTTTCTCCACGCTCCTTGCTCCAAATAGTCCAGAACTGGGAGCGCCGGCCGACGTCCGCATCGGCGGATCTTTGCTGAGGTGGCAAGCCACGTCACCGTCAATGAGACCAAGCTAAGTGGCCGCCGCGTCCTGGCATGGAGGAAGCACGCTCCCAGCAGTCCTCCAGCAGTATTTCTTAGTGCAGTGCCTTGAGATGGTTCGCTGTTGCCGATTAGCTGATGGAACGCGCATTGCGCACCGGCGGTCGCAGATCAACTTCAACTCCCCAGATTTTGTGTAAGAAAGCACACAAAAAAGATCGTTTAACATCCTCTACAATTTTAAACAGCTCTATGTAATACGCAGCATCTTCCTGAACACTGACTCTTGCCCATACGAAATAACCTTTATCTTTCGCTGCATCGGAGACGCGCCCCTTCCCTGGTCAGGATCTTTCCAGATGGGGGCGCCCAAAAGTCCAAAAAACTGTGCGATTTCGTCACAATGCATCCTGCCAAAAGCTCAGGGCCGAGCCACACACTTACGTTGGAAAGCTGCGGCCAGGATTTGTTCTTGGCAACTCGCTTCCCCCTCAGTCTCCAATCACGTCGGACACACACAGCACCAACGCAGCAGACGCCATGCTCTCCTCCGCCGTCTCCAAAGCCGCGGCCTCGACCCGCATGACCGTCAAGGCCGTGCGCGCCGCCAGCACGTTCCGCGTCGAGACGGACTCGATCGGAGAAGTGCAGGTGGACGACTCCAAGTACTGGGGCGCGCAGACGCAGCGCAGCCTGGAGAACTTCCCCATCGGCGGCGCCCGCGAGCGCATGCCCATGCCCGTGATCAAGGCCTTCGGCGTCGTGAAGAAGTGCGCGGCAAAGTACAACCTGGAGAAGGGCAAGCTGGACGCGGCCGTGGCCGAGAAGATCATCGCTGCAGCCGACGACGTCATCGCCGGCAAACTGGACGACCACTTCCCCCTCGTGGTCTTCCAGACGGGCTCGGGCACCCAGTCCAACATGAACACGAACGAGGTGATCAGCAACCGCGCCATTGAGTTGGCCGGCGGCGTCCTGGGCAGCAAGACGCCCGTGCACCCGAACGACCACGTGAACATGGGCCAGTCGTCCAACGACTCGTTCCCCACGGCCATGCACATTGCCGCCGTGCAGGAGGTGCACCGCGTGCTGCTACCGGGACTCCACAAGCTGCACGACGCGCTGGACGCCAAGGTGAAGGAATTCGACGACATTATCAAGATCGGACGCACCCACACGCAGGACGCGACGCCGCTCACCCTCGGACAGGAGTTCAGTGGCTACCGCGAACAGATCGCCGTCTCCATTGAGCGCGTGGAGCGCATCCTCCCCAACCTGTGCAAGCTCGCGCTGGGCGGCACGGCTGTGGGCACGGGACTCAACACGTCCAAGGGCTACGACGCGGAGATTGCCAAGATCATTGCGGACGAGACCAAACTGCCGTTCATCACGGCCCCCAACAAGTTCGAGGCTCTTGCCGCCCACGATGCGGTGGTGGAGGCCAGCGGAGTGATGAACACCATTGCCTGCTCGCTCATGAAGATCGCCAACGACATCCGTTTCCTCGGCTCGGGCCCGCGCAGTGGCCTGGGGGAGCTCACACTGCCCGCCAACGAGCCTGGCTCGTCCATTATGCCTGGCAAGGTGAACCCGACGCAGTGCGAGGCCATCACGATGGTGTGCGCGCAGGTCATGGGCAACCACGTCGCGGTGACTGTGGGCGGCTCCAACGGCCACTTCGAGCTGAACGTGTTCAAGCCCGTGATGATCAGCAACTTGCTGTCCTCGATCCGCCTGATCGGTGACAGCTGCAGCGCATTTACGGACAACTGCGTGGTTGGCATCGAGGCCAACCGCGAGAAGATCGACCAGCTCATGAAGAACTCGCTCATGCTCGTGACGGCACTGAACCCGCACATCGGCTACGACAAGGCCTCCAAGGTGGCCAAGAAGGCGCACCAGGACGGCGCCACCCTGCGTGAGACCGTCATTGCGCTGGGCTACCTGACTGGCGAGGAGTTCGACCGTTTCGTACGTCCCGAGGAGATGGTTGGCCCCAACTAAGCTCAAGCTCATCGTACGTACGTAACCTTAATCGACCACTAAACGCGTAGTGAAGCACCCAGGAACGACTGCAGAGGGCGGATTGAGGCTCCATACTCACTGACTAAAAGCTCGCAGACCATACCAAGAGTGCAGTCGTGTAAGAAAAAGTAAAATGAACAAAAACGACAACAACAACATCAAGTGATTCGTTGCTCTATTGAATTGACGATACAGCACATCAAAGCTCTGTCCGTTGGGCTTCCGGCGTCGACACTGAAGCCACCGTGGGCACCGACAGCGTCGCTCTACTCTGGTCAGTGGAGCTCTGCATCTCATAAATAGCTGCTTGGAAGGGCAAGTACAGCGCGTTCTGGCAGCAATTGACACACACACACAGAGGCACATCAGACCAGATCGGCCATCACAAACTCCACGCTTCAGCCACTGCGTTGACGCACCAACTGCCGCTCGGCCGTCCCCAGCCCCTTGGACAGCTCCACAGTCTGTCGATTGAGCTTGCCCAGCACCTGATTGAACTGGAATTGTGATACAAAAGAGAGAAATGGGTAATGGGTCAATGTTAATTATTAATGCCTAAAGGAAGTTGAATCATCGCCACTGCGAGCGTGTTTTGACCGACCTGCTGCATGGCAGTTGACACGCCGGCCATGGCCTCCAGCAGCCGCAGCTCCTCTTCCGCCGCGTCCTCGCCCTCCATCCAGCGCTCGCCCTCGTCCATTTTACAATCGTCGGAATTTTTTCCCGCGCCCAGACCGAAAAAAGTGATGCATCCAAATATCCCTTCCTATTGGTCAATAATTTGTTTCCAGTTCTATCATTGGTCAAAACACTTTCAATAAATAATCAGATGCTTTTCATTTCTTGGGAGAGGTCGACTGACCAGCAGACACAAAAAATCTCTAGATCATCACACGAAGAGCTCACGCAAGCAAAGGCCTAGGATTCCTACCATGTGGATGCAAAAGTCCGTGGAGGGATCGAGCATCTCGTCGAGCGGCAACTTCCACGACCGCAACCGCTTCGGGTCGCAGTACGCGCAAGGCGGTGGCTCCTACAGTGGCGGCGGCGCCTCGCACAACGACGCGGGCGACTGGAAGAGCAAGATCTTGGAGAGCGGCCAGTGGCTGGGCGGCAAAGTGATCGAATACGGCGGCAAACTGGCGCGCGGCCCCACCACGGACTCCATTCCGGACCACTACGCGCAGCAGATGCCTCGGAATGATGGTCGCGCCAATTGGATGGCGGATATCCGCAGCTCGTCGTCTTCGTACCCGGCCGGCGGCGGCTCCGGGGGCTACAACGGCAGCGGAGGCGGCTACCAGAACGACTTTGCCACCGAGAGACCCAAGGCCTATTCGGACTTTAGCAACGGGTACGCCAGTAACCCGTCGACCGGAGCAGCGAAGCCCTACGGAGGAGGGTACGAACCGAAGACGGATCGTCATCATCATGGCAAGAGTCGCCATGCTAAGAAGAAGAGCGAGGGCAAGAAGAACAAGAAGAGCAGCAAGAAGAGCAAGAAGAAACAGCAAAGTGAGAGTGAGTCTGAGAGTGAGAGAGAGGAGAGTGAGTTGTCCATCTCAGAGTCGTCAGAGACCGAGTCGGCGGACGAACGACGTCACAAAAGCAAGGCGAAGACCAAGAAGAAGAGCAAGACCAAGAAGCGCGCTGGATTCTACTCGGAGGAGAGTGAGAGCGAGGAAGATGACGGCAAGAAGAAGAAGAAGGCGTCGGCGGACTATTCCTTCTCCTTTGACCCGGCGAAGCTGCCGCCTCCGCCTGCAGATGATCAAGAGAAGGTGACTTCGAAGAAGACCAAGGCCAAGAAGAGTAAGAAGGACAAGGCTGGCAAGAAGTCGCGCGCTCACCGGCAGTCGGTTGCGTCAACGGACGACGAGTCAGCTTCGGAGAAGGAAAATGCTCGTAAGGCGAAGAAGCGCAGCAGCAAGAAGGCGGTCGCGGCTGCGGCTGCTAGCAGTGCGAGTGTGGACTTGCTCGGAGTGGACTTGGATGATCAGCCTGCGGCACAGCCGGCCACTGCTGGACTCCCTGCGCAAGAGGTGCAGCGGTCAGTCTTTGACGTACCGCAGAGCCAGAACCCTCTGCAAGATCTTGCAGGTTTGAGCTTTGCAGCCCCCGTTCAAGCCCCTGCTCCTACACAGCCGTCTGTGTTCGATGGTAGTGCGGCAGCAACAGCTTCTAACGAACCCCAGTCGCAGCCCCAGCAGCAAGCCGATGCGTTCCGAACGAACTTGCTGCCGGAGAACAACATCGTAGACTTCAACTCTCTAGCGAGCGAGAAGAAGAAGACCTTGTCTGCGAACCCGGAGGAGAAGCGGACACTGAACGACATGCAGAAGGCCCGCGGCGCCGACCAGCCGACGCCTGTGATGACCATGCCGATGCAAGGACAACAGCAGAACATGTCTGGTGGCATGATGCAGCTGAACAGGAACCAGCTCCAGATCACGGATGGTGCCACGGGCATGCAGCAGCAAATGTACCCGAACATGCAGATGCAGCAGATGCCCATGCAGCCGCAAATGATGATGATGCAGCCGCAGATGAACATGATGGCGCTGCCTCAGATGATGAACATGCAGATGATGCAGCAGCAGCAGTTCGCACAAGGTGGCGCGTCCATGGCGCAGCCAGCAGGAGCGCAGCAAACTGGAGGGGAAAAGTCCAACAGCTCAGATCCGTTCCACCAGCTCCCGTAAAGTGAACATAATGAGGAATGAAGTCCAGCTGCAGAGTTTAATTTTATCGTACGATGTCTATCTCCTACTGCGTAGTATTGTTTACTGGTGTGTGCGTGTCTGGAGCGTTTCATGGTCCAAGCCAATTGCAGCAAGAACTCCAGCGATATCTCCAAGGGGTTGCTGTCTGCCGACGCCCCGAGGCACTCTCCTCATGCCCTGGTTAACCTCCCAGATCTTACACCGAGAACACCAAGTCACGTGGAAACCCTTCCTCGGGAGCACTCTCCACCCAACCAAAACTGGCCATTCCCTCCGGAGAGAGAAAGAGGGCGAACGGTCTCGAGTACATGTCGGCCAGGGATAAAGCTACACATGGCATTCTACGATACATTGTTGTTTTGATTGATGAATGAATGTCTGGAGCGTTTCATGGTCCGAGCAAATTGCAGCAAGAACTCCACACAGTATCTCCAGAGGTTCGCTATCTGCCGACACCCCGAGACGCTGGATTAAAGCCCGGAATCTACGCATAGCGTCGCTTTTCAGCAACTCCATGGCCAACCGAGCAATTAAGGCAAGCAATCCTCGGTAGAACTCTACACCCAACCAGAGTCACCTTCAGAGAAGGCGACAGAGGCATCAAGTCCAAGTCGGCTACCATACACAGTGACTTACAGTTAACTATCCTGGTACATAAATCTTCACTTGGTTGCTACAACAGAGCAATTGCAACTGACGTTGCGGATGGATCTGCCAAGTTGATGGGCGCTTCCTGGCCAGCCGTTCCATCATATTAACTACTACAGTAACATTAATTCATACATTCAACCACAGTATATTTTAACTTGTCAATGCATTTATTATTAGAGGTTCTCATATACTAAGATCCTGCAATAAACGCTATCAGATACCAAGAACGTGTTTGAAAGGGGGACCTATGAAATGGCTACATGTTGCCTTTCTACACTGGAGAGGAGGCATCGAAATTGTGGAGCAGCGTCTGCGTGTGCAAGTACGAGTTGTACAGTGCGCTTTCGTCGTCTACTTCGACACAGGCGGCGTAGAGCTCGCGGAGGAACGCGGCGTATTGAGCTTCGTCGGCCTGCTTTACCAGCTCGCTGATGAGTTTGGCCATGAACCTGGTGCACAACAAACAACAACCTTCAGTTTTCCCCTCAATAAAGCAAGTAAAGTCATCCTTACACAGCTACGCGGGTGTCGCACGCTTGCAGGAACGGCGTCAAGGCTGTCAAGCCCCCCACTTGGTCAAGCACGGCGTCGTTGTCCGAAAATATGTGCGTGAGAATGAGTGCAGTGCACGCTGCAACGTCTCCAACCAATGATGCGTCCACTCCACAGCAAATACGACGGCATTCAAGCGATGAGTGTGCGTCGGAACGCTCGTGCAGCACCATCAACACATGCAGGAAAAACTCGGTGTCCAGCTGCAGCAGCAGTGTTTTGTTCAGTGCTACATCTCCGTTCAGCACTCGCGACGCCAACGAGTCCGACCTGGCAACGCGGTCGTACAGTCCTTCAGTCTGATTATCAGGCGAGGAAGATGACGTTGTGGAGTCACGTCGCTGCCATCTTTTGTCGATGTATGAAAGCTCACATTGGCAAATGTCCAGGATGAGCAGCATTACGGGTATCAACACTGCAAGTTCACTCTCTTTGTGTTCCAGTAGCACCCGCAAGCATGTGTTGACTTCCTCAATAGTCGACGCGTCCGGCTTTCCTGACTACATCAAACACCACACAAACGTCCATCAGTCTTCAATTCCAACTGTCTGTCGAAACGACAATCAAACTCACACTGAGCTGTAGTTTGCGTCGCACAAACAGCGCCAACACGCTCGCAAATGACCCACGCAGTCCTGGAGGGTTGATTGGAGACGCTAACTCCCAGAATTTAGCTTGGGCGGCCTGACTGATCTCGCCGCCCTCGTCGAAGCAAAACGTTTCTTCCAGTTCCTCTCCAGCAGGGGTGCCTTTGCCAGCAGATGCAGGCTTCGGACGAACTAAAAGTACTTCGAACTGCTTTCTTACAGACCCTACCGTCGTGGTTGCCTTACTGTCATACGACGAGAACACGTCGTCATCCTGACCGTAGGTTAAGAGTTCTGCAAGCCAGCGCTCACCACGAAAGCGCTCCCCTGCTCGATTCGATAGCAATTGACTTAAAACTTGATCGAGCAGCTCCTCTGAAATACCCGCATTGCCATGGTTCTTTGCCAGTTTAATAGCTTTATCGAGGCTTGGATTTACGCCAAAGTACGCATCAACTTGTGTTATCAACCGGAATTGGTTCACGAACGCGTTCAGGTGTTTCTCCGATACCAGCGAGCAGCTAGGGGCCAACTGTTTGACCACCCGAGCGCTAGAAACGTAGGGCGACAAGAGAGCGTGCCTCATACCCACGGACGGATCCTCCCATTCTACAAACGTGCGCCATATTTGATCGAGACCTGCAGTACTGATACCTTCTCGGCTTCCAGAGCGTCGAAGCTGCTCACAAACCAAATCTACGAGGACCAAGCAGACCAAACGCTGCAAGCGAGCGACAGGAGAGTTGTAGAAGTGGTAGAGCAGCAGATCGAGACTAACATACTGCTCTACTGCTGCAACTGGTAGGCCGCAGTTCCACACCGTGTGCTCCTTCGTTGGTTGTTGCCATTCTGGACCGGACGATTTCCCGGTAGGAGCGACTTTGAACGCGTATATCGTGGCCACAACGAGCTCCATCGCTTTCATCTGCAGCTCCGAGCTAAACGTTCCTCGGTTGCTCGCTTCTGCGACGAGAAACAGAAGTGTGTGTTCATCCAGCGACCGCAATCGATCCGAAGAGTACTTCCCGTTTGCTTTCTTGACGAAAACTTCCAAGCATCCAACCGCTTGGTCAACCCAGTCAAGCCCATGGTGTTTGTCTTGAAAGTTTGCACTCGGCTCGGAAGCTAGAGACGTCGTAGATACCACCACCGCCTTCCCCAACATTTCTCGAAGTAGCTTGAACAAATTCACCTCCAGGAGCTGCGCTCGGGTGGAAGAAGAAGAGTCTTCTTGCATCGATAGAACTGTTGTAAGTGCAGCAACGCTTGTGTTCAGGAACAACGTAAACGCTAGAAGTCGCCACTGAGCTGTGGGGCGAACTGCCAGTTCCAGCAGCTTGACTCGCACTCCCGATGCGTCTAAATCTCCACGATCATTACTTAAGCACGCCTGTGTTAGTGTCTTCACTGTCAATTGAGTGAGTAACCCGGCGTATTCTTGTTCGCGCACAGTGAGCGCAGCCTTCTCGCTCCGCTCGTACAGACCATGAATTTCACGGAAAATGTCCTCGAGTTCGTCCCATGTCGGGTACTGCGTGACTTGATTGTTCAAAGGTGGTGGTATTGATGGCGGTGCAAATTCCGCCATCAAGTTCTTGGTACGAGGGTGGACAGCTTGCTCTGTTGCTGCCAGTTCTCGAACCAATTCGTGAAGGTTCGTCACAGCAAGAGTTTGGAATTCGTCCCCGTGTCGTCGACTCTTGACACGTTGAGAGCGAGGTCCTAAGTGACCGGCACATCCATGGCAGCGTCGCAAGAGACGAGAGAGCATCTCGTCCGCGTCTTCTTCATGCAGCACCATGCTGAGCTTTGCTTCGTTCTTGAAGAGGCGGTGAACTGAGCCAAACTCGCTAAAAACGACAGCGGCGGCGGCAGTACTGGTGTCTTTTCACGAATACAAACGGAGGTGGCAGTATGCACACTGAAGCCAATGCAGACTTCTCTGCTCGCGAGTGTGACGCCTTGAAAGATGAAGACGTGACGCCACTGCCAGAGTCACAGCCTCATGTCGTATTTGTACGAAGTTTGGGCATTCTTACTTACGAACTACCTTACGTGCCATGCTGAATGAATTGAAATGTGACACTGCGCTTCGCTTCTGGTTGCTCTCTGCAGAGACTTCGACGCGAAGAAGATGAAAATGTGCCGTGGATTGTCGAGTTGGTCTTCTTACTTTTCAACGCGCAGGTAGGTGGCATTTATCATTCCATTGAGAAATCTGAAGCAGTTAGTAGGTGACATCGTGACCATTTCGATGCTTGCAGGGCGACATCTTACAGGTACTTCGTGGTGCCAAGACTCCAGACACTTCGACAGGAAACCACCACACTACTGGCAGACATAGTGTCACGTATTTCGGCGAAGAAAACTTCCGAGCGACACGAGCGAAAGCGAAAGAAGCTCGTGAGCGTGAAGTTGTTCGGTTCTCCATGGCCAAGTTGCATCCGTACGTCGAAGTCGTGGGCTGCCTTGTCACTTATGCGGAGGATGAAATTGCACGCTCGCCGCAGCTCAATGCGTTCTCGCTTACTTGCGACCTCCACGCAGTCGACAGCGCTCAAGCAGAAGCAGACGCTCAAGCGCTTGCTGCAGGCGGCAAGAGGTTTGTGTTCAATCATACCGGGGAACGAACTCGCCTGCTTGGGGTTTCTCACGACCCGAAAACGCTACGGAGACACATCGGCAAGCAGCCGAACGTGGTGGTGCTGTGTAAACTCTTCCGGCGTCGCGGTGATCATCACGACTGGGCCTTCCACGCTGCCACCGACGACCGCAGCAACGTCGTCGTACGCAGCGCTGTGACGGCGTCACTGGTTGAAGCGATGCAAGTTTTCCTGCTCGACCTCATGCCGGACATCAAAATCCTCAATCGCAACCCGTTGTCCAGTGTTGCTGGCATCTGCGCTGCACTAAGTTGCAACGATTTCCGAGGCATTGAACGTCATTTTCCTGATAGTGGACTACCCAAAGTTGATTTCGCTCGGTTAGTGCTCTGGGAGCTAATGCGTACCCGAGCGGGATTGCTACAACAACTCGGCCGCGCCACTGCTCTTGTGGAGCTCTTGTTCGAGATGTTTGAGCAGATCGACATCAACGGCGATGCACTCGTAGATTGGGAAGAGCTCACGTCGTTTTGCGTGGCACTGGACCTCGTAAGAATCCCCCACGAAGACACTGACCACGATCAAGGACAAACTCACGGAGATTCTCACAATGCTGCGCCACGAAACATGATAGTTTACCGTCAAGAGCCTCTGAGTAGCGGGACTGCGACTCGGTGAGTGTTGTTCACTTGGCAAAAAAAATTTCGTTTTACTCACTTGCAAATTCTTGCAACAGAACTTTTCCTTATCAGGTGAACAAACTCAAGACCTTCCAGCAACTCAAACGCCTTGCAGTGATCGAACACAAATCTCCACGAATTCTCGTACGTGAAAATGATCGATCTTCCTCATATTTTGTTCACGAAAACTGGATCAACTCACGTTTCTTGGTTCTTGCTAGATGTTTGATCTGGACATGAACTTCCTTCACGAGCTTAACTGCAGTGAGAAGTTGGCAGCAGAAAAGAAAGCGGGCGAGAAGCAGCAAGACGTCGACTCTCTGGAAGTTCTGGACGCGGAGCACATTCCATCTCGAAATGCTTTGGCAGTGGCTAGTAGCGACCTGTGCATCTCGCTCTGGTCCATTATCGACGCCACTGTGGGCTCGTACGTCTTCAATGGGAAGCTCGCTGGACGTTTCCCTGCGCTTTTTGTCAAGTGGTGTCCTCCGCCACTCAAGCGCTTGTTTGTTGCTGGGGGCTCAACGGAGCAGGTGCAGCTTTGGGACCTTGAGGTTCCTATGCACGCTGGAGCTGCCCCACCTCCTCCACCTATGCTACTTCCTCGAAGTCACAGTGAGCGAATAGCGGCTTGTTTAGACCTCCCAGAGACTCCGTACGTTGCGACGGCTTCGTTTGACCACACGATCACGATCTGGGAGACTGTGGCAGGAACGAATTCGTCGGTGGGTGGACCCTCGGCCGTACTGACAGTCTCATTCGTGCTCCGAGGTCACCAACAAGCCGTTTTGACGCTAGACTCTGCTCATACGTTGTTGCTAAGCTCAGGGTTCGAATATCAAGCGTACTGCTGGGGAATCCCCGGACGAACACTTAAGACAAAGTTAGGTGGCCACCATCACTGCCTCATGGGAGCCAAGTTCGTGTCAACCTCTGCAAATGGACCCTGCCTAGCGGTAACAGGAGACCAGAGCGGCCACTTCAAACTCTGGGACATCACTCGATGTGCCAAGGGCTTCTCTGGAAACCATCTATCGGTCATGTTGCAGACGTTCGAGCTCCACACGCCGAATCTCTGTCGATTTCGGATGTTTATCACCTCTTCAAGCGGAACTGGGAGCATCGGCCCCGACAACCCCCACGAACCACATCACGAACCAGGAGCGCACTCCACTCCAGACAGTCTCGCATGCGATATCATCACGGGAAACCTGCGTTTGTATCGCTTTAGTGCTTTCATGCAGTCGGTGGGATCCCAAAACGACTCAAATGTCGACGATTCTCCTGGTATGGCCCCCACCCGGTTCGTTGTCTTCAACGCCATCACCAACACATTTGTTGGTGTAGTAGAGAATCGTATCACCGTGTGGAGTGCCAACTCCGGAGCAAAAATTGAAGAGCCCGTATCAATCCGAGACGCGGAAGTCTGCGCTATCGTATTTGATAGTCCTCGCGAAAGAAAACTTTTCGTCGCGACTCACGTACGTCCGTAGGTACAGACAGATGCGACTCAAGGCTGGACGATAAGCCTAACATCTGAATTTCTTTGCTCTAACCATGTCAGGATGGCGCCATCGGACTGTACAATCCTGTAACCGGAGCATTGCTGCAGGTAAGTTAAGCATTGGCTTGTCAACCTGTCATCGTCTCGTGCTTCTTGGCTAACTAAGCCTTGAATTTTTTTGATCACTGCTAGAAAACAGTGGTGCATGAAGGTCCTGTTACCTCCCTCGTGTTCTGCTCTCATGCCAATGTAAGCTCCTTATTGTTCGCAATGTATGGGAGAGCCACCCTGAATTCGTAACCATGAGGTCTGAATGTACTTGTAGTGCTTGATATCGACTGGGGACGATCGTATGATTTGCGTGTTGGACTCGCCACCAGGGAAGTCGAAACTGGAAGTGATCCACTACGTGGAAAAGGCCCACAACTCCAGCATCACGTGCTGCACTTGCTCTCCTCCGTCATTGTCGTCTGGGCCTCAGACCACGAGGTTCGTTGCTACAGCGGACGATGCTGGCGGAGTGCACGTTTACGACCTTCGTCGCATCACGTTCCTCTTTCGTTGCGCTAGCGTGCACACCCGAGAAATTCGAGCGCTGCATTTCCCAGCTGCTGCCCCCGGTTTGCTGGTCTCGGGCGATGTTTCAGGCGCCATATTCGTTTGGCCTACGACTGGAGTTCGAACCAGCACCGCTCAGCCTCTCATGCGCCTCGTGATGCACGAATCAACACCGTCGCGAGCTGTACCGACCAAGACTGAGTTCGATGGGATCACTTCCATGTGTTCCTCCAACAGTTCACAGGACTCGCACTCGGCAACTCACCCCGAGATGATGTACATTGGCGTCGAAACCGGGCAGATTTTCGCTTGGGACCTTCGCCCTCTTACTGTCAAAACTCAAGCGGCTGTCCACCCGTCAAGGCGTTCAGGAGTTCATCGACGACGCTCGTCCGCTTCAAAAGCTGATGGAAACGGTGTCATTCCAGTATTTGAAGGCGGGGTTCCAAGTCGGCAGACTTCAGGAACATCCGCACTTCCAGTGGTGCAGTCCACGAAGTCCTGGATGGCGCACCTAGCAGGCGTGTTGTCTGTGCAAAGCGTGCATTGGCCTGGTGAGTTGCTCTCATTAGGCACCGACGGCGTCGTGAAGATCTGGGATCACTCTGCAACCTGCGTCGGACACATTTTGACAACTGGAGAGCAAACTTCTGCCTCCGCATCGGCGTGGAAGTTCGTGCGTCGCGATCATTCTGTTGGAGGCGGTGAAAGAGATCTCTTCGAACGAATTGCTCGCGAAGTGATCGCCAAGCATCAGCGTCGGCTGAAAAAGGAGCTCAGTCGACAGCGAAAGGCAGGACACCAGCAACATCCTCCGCAGCAGAACGAACCAGCAGTTCCGGATACTTCCTCGTCGCTGTTGGAGCTAGAGCCACCAACAAAAATGGCACCAGGGCTACAACCCTCAACGAGCTCACCTTTTCCTGATGCTTCGGCTGCGATGACCAACGCAGCAAATGCTTTACTACTGCAGGTGCCGTTCTCAATGACCTCAGTGACGTCGGGTATTCACCACGGATTGTTTGGGCCGGAAGAGGCTCAGCATCTCCGTTCCATTGTGAAAAAATCAAACGGTTTAGTAGCCGATGCGTCCGACAAGAGGAAGCGCGTTGCAGCACTTGCACCGTTGTTCTCTTCGCCGGAAGAAATGGGGAGAGCACGAGCAAAGGCGAAGGCACGAGCCCGTGCGATGATGAACAACGGTCAGCAAACGCCGGAGCTTGGGGCACGAACACTGACAAACTATTCATTGGAACTCGAACGTCGTGCTGCTGCGAACGCTGAAGTTTCAATTGGAGCCTTACGCGCACTAGATGTCGAGCCTTCGCCGTTCTTGCGCGATAAATTGCAGGAAATTGCTTCGCCCGTAGGCAAATCTGCCAAGTCGACACCAAAGAAGCGCTTGCATCGTCCATCGGCGGATGCACCAGGCTTAGACATCACAATGAACGCTAGTGTGGTGATACTTGCTCGACACGTGTCGTTGCCGAAGCTGTCGCAGTCCACGACCGGAAAAGAGCCCGATGAGGTGTCACGTAGTATCCCGCAGACATTGAACTCGAGCGCTTCGGCTCCTGTACTGCCAGCATCGACGACTCTAGCAGAGTGTCCACCACCCGCCAGTCCAGAAAGTTTGCATCGCAGCAGCAACATTGAACGCAAGCTCAAGCTGTGTCAGAAGATCGTGGCCAACGTCTGTCTTATGAGTTCCAAGCCCAAGGTGTCAAAAGAGACGGCGGAGAAGCAGACACCCGAATCTCCGACGTCAAGTACGCGGCAGAAGATTTCGACGCTGCCGTTAGCGCCAGGGAAGAACCCGTTTGGACCGCTCTACACAGTGAAACAGGTCGAGCAGCTCGCCGTAGGACTCGCACGACTTGATGAGGACGGCTCAGGCGATTTGGACCAGCACGAGTGGATGCAGTTGGCCAAGTTCTGTGGTCTAGACAAGAACAGCGCTGCCAGCGTCGAGAACCTCTTTCACTCCATCGATCGGGATTCCAACGGCACAATTAGTATCCGCGAGCTGCTTCCAACGCTGGTAAGTTGGGTAGCAATGGTTTATTGTATTATCTTCGACTCGGTTCACTAACAGGTTCCTTTGGGGTTGATCTGTAGTTCCACCAAGCTTCGTCCGAGCAGCTCCAACAAATGCGTGCGTTTATCCAAAGTCGCATGAAGGGGCTTCGGGGATCAAACACTCGACGTAGTAGCATCCGTTCCGCTACTACCGACGGTGAGGCCAATCCCTCAAATGTCTAGCTGTATCAGTAGTGTCAAGGACTACTACACAGCTCTAACTCTACCTTACTCCATCTTAGCTGTAGAAGCAGCGATACAATCGGGTGACTCGGCCACAAGTGTGCCAATGGGGACGCGGTGAAGCTCTCCTGCTGCGTCGTGGACCAAGACCGGCACGTCGAGGAACCCAAACTCGAAGAAATAAGCCCGTGCACGTGCGAAGGGGGCGTGGAGGATCCCGAACTGGTCCACCTGCACCAAGAACTCGGGTTTAATCGGATGCTCCTTCGCTTCGACGAACGGAATGAGCTTGGAGACGGCGTCCAGCGAGCTGCCATACTCCAGCGTCTTGTGTTGCCACGTGACACGCACTTCTCCATCGGAGAACCGCATGCCTGCAGCATATCTCAATGGGAAGAGCTCGTCCCGTGCGTCTTTCTCCGTCGCACTCAGTGCTTTGAGATACACGTCCTGTTCGTCAGGCGCCATCCGTGAAAGTTGCAACTTGACAAACGGCGTGAGTTTTTCTTCTTCTTCTTCTTGCGGTTGCAACTCGGCCGTAAACCGTGAACAAAATTTACGCGCAAATGGCAGCACTTGAGCGCGTGGCACGCGGTCGTACAGTGACGGGAACGGGTACAACTCCGCCAACGTCGTGACACAGGGGCGACAGTTCTTGGCTCGCGACACGAACGGCGTGTCTGCGTGGACCAACGGACTGGACAGCAGAAACTCGCGACAGAGCGTCCCGGGCGTCAAACACTGCGTAGAGTCCGACACGATGTAGATTTTACGTACACGACGCACAGGCAGCAGTTGCAATTGTGCCATGGCAGCTCGTTCGGCGCAGGTGGCGCCACCGATGTTGGCACATTCGGCGTTGGCTCCTACCACGAATTTGTCAGTCGTTTGGCCGTCCAGATCTTCGTACGAGAGCAATGCCAACACCCGGAAGTTCGAGAGCAACGGGGCAGTGAGGAAGCGCCCGTCACGTCGAGCTTCCAGCAGAGCCAAGTACTGCTCGTCTTCGGACGTGAGAATGGCCTCGCGCATTGGAATGGGGGGGGGCTGGAGGATTGACGGCGAGGGGTTGAGCGGTCGCTGTATTTCGAGGAGGAATTGAAAGTGACGATATGGTGGATTCTAGTGTAGGATAGAGCCATGGAGGACGGTGACAGCGTTGGGTAAGCATTGCTGTGGCGACATCTGCCAACGTGAATGCAGGCATTGTGCATAGATATGCCTGGAGGTTGAAGTTGGCGTCTGCAGACGAATAGAGCCACTTCGCTGACTAAGCACCAAGGTGTCCGTCCGCCTGATTGAAGAGTTCGAGTGGTGATGAAAAGATGCCGATGCTATTCGAGTATGCGCGTTCGATCGGAGCTGTTAGGTACCGAGTGGTGGAGGGCGGCGGTCGAGGTTCGTTGGTTCACTTGATATCGACGAAGGAAGGCATGCAAGGCGTAGACGAGGAGCCGTTGAAGCAAGGGCTTCAACTCGGCAACGGCAGGTTCATAGCTCTCATAACCTGCGATGTTGACGGGTGCTCATCATGCAGCACTCACGGCTTTGTCGTTCCACCAACCCCATGAGCAAATAGAGAACTGTGGGCATGATTGCTGCCATCGCCGAAGCAATCTGAGCAGGGCAGCACGGACAGCGGAATCTTACACATTCATATTTTTGCTCTACAATCGCAATATTCGTCGCGGTGGAGAGCAGCTCAGTCTCCGTAGAAGTGGCGAAGCAAACCTTTATGCGCCGATTCAAGGAATTGAGCAACGCACGCTTGACTGTCAGCAGCAGGATCGGGGCTTGGAGGGGTGCTAGAGGCAGGAAGCGCTACGACAACGGGAGCTGCACCGTCTTCACCGTCGAGCAAGGTCACGTGCAAGTCGCTCGTGCAATTCGTGAGGAAGAACGCTGCTGTAAATTCCAACCGTAAAACGATGATACGCAGAGGCGCTTGCGCATTCAACTGCTCCTGCAGCATGAAAAACACTTGCGAAAAGTCCACAGCATCGTACTCTAACACTGGAACAACAGCAACAACAAGCGTTAGCTTGAGCATTCAAAAATATTTCTGCTCCAGTGTAATTGGCTGGAGCTGCGCTCGCTTACCTATCAAGTGACGGCGAAGCTCAGCAATAAAATCTTTTCGCCTCCTCCATTGTTGCAAGAACATCTACATGTACACACATTCGATCCTAATTAGCACCAGCATAAACGTCTTCAACGTAAACCAAGGCAACAATATTTACCTTTTTGCAAGAAGCGATCAACTCGACGGAAGATTGTGCCTTACTCGACGGTGGAGTCTGCGTCACTTGGCTCGACAGCAGCATTCTAGCGGGCCATTCGACAACAAGTGGCCACGTATCGTCAAGACTGCTCTTTTCGTCGTCCTTCATAGGGTATCCAATGAAGATCGTCAGTCCGTCCGTTGTGACCAAGAAGTTCGGGGCATTGAAGCCGTCGGGGATGTACACCGAGTCCAGGTCCTCGTTCTCAATCAAACCTTTCGGATCCCATTGAGGTTCCTCTCCGAGCAACGGCAGTGCGAACAGCACATAGCAGCTACCAGTTCTCTGCCTACTCAACACCAAGACCTCCAACCCAGGAAGATGCTGCAACATCTCGTACTCGAACTTCGCTCGCTGCGACGTTGCAGTCTGCAGAGCCTACAACACGACAGATAAATAACACACAACGTTGAATCAATCAGTTGGTTACAAGTGAAGATTGACAACGGAAAAGTTTTCTCAGTTGACTCACGTGCACTTGCACTGCTTGGAAAGCGCCAACAAGGCGCTGGACCACGTCTTCCAACACTTCCGTCAACTCGTCGCCAGTCAATGCCGGCAGTTCGCCACGATCGGACACACTGAGTCCAAGCTTCTCGACTTTTTGCAATGCAGTCATTGCATCTCCGTGTGTCACTTCCAGCGCAACTTCGTCTTCATCATTCAGATACAAACTCGAACACTTGACTGCGAATATTAGCAACATACACACACAAAAATACAATATTATCGTAATGAAATGAAATGCTACATGGACAATAATTATTGTCATTTGCCACCTACCTTGGCGATTGCAATTGTCTCTGCTCATCCAGATGTCCACGCGCATTGCCAGCCAGGCGTTGCGCGCGTACAAAACCTCCACGAAGCCTGCAAATAGTGGCGTCCTCCTGGCTACAGGAGCGTCTGGATCAGTTGCGCCATTACCGCCGGTCCGAATAGCGCTCGAGTCTGTGGCATCGACCGCCACGAACTCAGCCACGCGGACGTTGCGTCGGCAGCGTCGCGTGAGCTCCATGACGTCGAATTGGCAGCTAAAAACGTCATGTAATTAGGGCTCTAATTCGCAGCAAAAAAAACAGATGGCAAGCAGATGGACGTTTGCTCACTTGAATCACAGAACACGGTGATAAATATCTCTCTTTCGTGCCAAAAGACGTCCATGTATCCATTTCAATTTTTACATACAAATCGTGTTGCAACCTCACCATGTTTTGATAATAGAAGCTACACATTCCAACCTGTTCAAAGCAATACTGAGGTCTCACAATAACTTTACCAGGTAAACAGGGGTGGAGCCGGGGGGAAAGGGGGGAGGAAAAGGAAGGAAGAAAACGCGACTGACTGACTGAGAGAGCAGCGGACGGACGGCCAGAAGCTCGCCGTCGCCCTGCAGGAACCCCCAGTCACTAGAGCAGCAGCTATCACTGACCGTCGCTAGGCTTGTAACGTGGACGACCGACTGCGTTAGTTGGTTCGCTGGCTGGCTGTCCCTTTAATCAGACAACACTGGGGCGGGCGACCTAAGCAATGAAGGGGATGCTGCAAACGGTGAAACGGAAGCTTAGCAACAACGGAGAGCACATGGCCGGCGCCAATTCCCCAGACCGAATGGACGTGGACGGAGGAGCCCCCAGGGGCGCGAGCAACGGGGCCGGTTCGCCCGTGGGCGATGTGGCGCGCTCCGACGTGTCGCTGCCCAAACGCGAGCGCCGCCGCTCGTTCATGGCCAGGAACCAGAAGATTCAGGCGCTCAAGGACCTGCCACACCTCAAGGACACGTCGCTGCAGCGGCGTGAGGCGCTCTTCCAGCAGAAGCTCGAGCTCTGCTCCGTCATTTTCAACTTTGACGACCCCACATCCGACAAGAGGTGAGGAACTTTGAATTTGGGTTTTATTGGTGTGGGCTTTTATTGATCACTTGGGTTTTATTCTTATTCTTATTATTAGGGGCAAGGATTTGAAGCGCCAGACGCTCCTAGAGCTCGTAGATTATGTGAACAACCCCGGCGGCCAGAAGATCTTCACGGAGACGCTGATGCCGGATATTATGGCCATGGTGTCCGTCAACATCTGCCGGGCGCTGCCCCCGCAGACGGAGGACTTCGACCCGGAGGAGGACGAGCCCGTGCTGGAAGCCTCGTGGCCACATCTTCAAGTGGTGTATGAATTCTTCCTGCGCTTCATCGTGTCGGGTGAGGTGAACGCCAAGGTCGCCAAGAAGTACGTGGACCAGAAGTTCTGTCTGTCCATCATCGACCTGTTCGACAGCGAGGACCCGCGCGAACGGGATTACCTTAAGACCATCCTGCACCGCATCTACGGCAAGTTTATGTCGCATCGATCCTTCATCCGCAAGGCCATCAGCAACGTCTTCTATCGGTTTGTCTACGAGACGGAGCGACACAACGGCGTGGGCGAGCTCTTGGAGATTCTGGGCAGTATCATCAATGGTTTTGCCATGCCCCTAAAGGCCGAGCACTTGCAGTTCCTGATACGCGCGCTCGTGCCGCTGCACAAGCCAAAGTGCGTATCAATGTACCACCAGCAGCTTTCCTATTGCATCACGCAGTATGTAGAAAAGGACCCCGAGACGGCAGTGCCCATCATTCAAGGCATCATCAAGTTCTGGCCCTGGTCGTGCTCGTCGAAGCAAGTGATCTTCCTGAATGAGTTGGAGGAGATTCTGGAGCTCATGGGCAGCGAACAGCTGCAGCAGGTGCACAAGCCGCTCTTCAACGGCTTGGCCAAGTGGCTCGGCAGCCAGCACTTCCAGGTTTCGGAGCGGTCGCTGTTCCTGTGGAACAACGAACACCTCGTCAACAACGGTTGTTTGAGCAAGCAGCACGCGCACTTGATTCTGCCGGTCATTTACGGCCCCCTCCATAGGAACTCGCTGGGACACTGGAACACTACTGTTGAAGGACTCGCTCAGGTATGTCGACCGCCGCTTGTTTCTTTTATTTTTGTTGTAGTTTGTGACCAATTGTTGTTTTTTATATTGTTGTGCAGAACGTGTTGAAGCTCTACATGGACTACGACATGGCTCTCTACGACCAGTGCGCAAAGGAGTACTCGCTGAAGGAGCAAGCTATGGCTGACGTCAAGGACAAAGAACAGGAGAAGTGGCGGAAAATAGAGTCGATGGCAGCATCGAAGGCTCCATCGTCAACGGCCTAGTTTCGTCTTTTAAACAGAGCGGATCACGGCGAGCTTCATGCATGGGTAAGCCTGCGAGCACAATAGCAGCGAGTTGGACCAAGCGGACAGGGAGAAGACAGGAGAGATTGTAGTGAGGGAAGGAGGAGAGGGATGGCGAGATCAAAAGGAGGCTGGGCTCCTGGCGTTACCACTGTGGACGGATGCCGCTCGCGCTGCATGGTCTGTCGGCGGCTACGCGTGGCCCTAGCCTTCGCTTGCGACCCATCACAGCACTCCTCGCGCAGAGCGCGGGAGAACAGCAGCACATGAGAGGAGGTGGCAGGCAGATAGGTTTTCATGAACGGCGATTGCATTTAGATGACGGACAGCCAGCCAGGTTTGCGGGCGGGCGAGCATGCACACGTGCAAATCAGGTGACTGTAGCATGTCTGAGTTTCCTTTTCATTCGCTTTGGTGCTGGCTTACACAGTAGGGAGCAGAGTAGAGCTGGCAGGAAGGGAAGATGAAGCACATGCTTGCTTCAAGCTATCAGTAGCATGACACCCGCTGTCTATTACTTGAACCGAACATACATTAGTCAGGTCAAGTTTCAAGTTTTATTTTTTTAGCCAATCATAAAATACTGGTGGGGTCCACACTAAATAGGGTGAACAGCTCTGCTGTCAACCACAGAAGCAAACCCCCGAGCAGCGAGCGGTGGAGGATCAGCGAGAGACAAATGGTGCGCGTGTGGCTTCGTCCCTGTGCGTCTGCGATCGTTGGTGCGTGTCATGTTCATCTGATGCAGCAGATTTTACCAGTGCGAATTTCCTTAACCGTTTCTATGGCTCTTCTCTCCTTTTTTCTGAATATCCACAGCGCTCGGTCGTCATGCCGGTTCAGGCGCCAAAACTGCCGTGTTGCGTGCACAGATCCCGCGCTCATTGGCCGTGCACAATGACGCGTCGCTTGTGATTGGCGGCATCCGCTCGATGGCCACCAAAGGCAAGGACGAGAGCAAGAAGGGTGAGTTGGCACGGCCTAGCTCAAAATGGCATTGTCTAAAGAGGGCTAAACTGCTGCTGGGTGATTAACTCAGAGTTCAAAAAGAAGTCGACGTTCGACAAGGTGGAAGACAAGGAGAACCTGACGGAGCTGCCGGAGGAGGTCAAGTATCTGAGTCAGCAGCTGGACGAGAAGGACCTCAAGTTCGTGGAGGAACTGGCTGAAGAGGACGAGGACGATGATGAGGACGCCGAGCTCAGTCCCGCCGAGTGGGCGGAGAAGTTCGAACGTGACGTGGCCGAGTGGGACCAGGAGGAGGGGGACTACGATGACGAGGAGGGCGTTGCCAACGCCTCGTTGCCCTCGGACGTTGAGGATGACCGACTCTACGTCGAGATGCCCGGATATGATGCGTCGCTGAGCCTTGCGGAGAGTCAGATCGGAGTGAACGAGGATGGAAACGTCCCCGACCCGTTCCAGCACTGGGACCAGGGCATGGCGTAAGTTGCTTTATGTGTGGCAGTCTTTTGGTAGGGTGATTGATGACTCACCTTGCCCCGTTTGCCTGTTTCAGTATCTCCCCGGAAATGCTCAACTGGATGTTGCCCGCGGAGAAGAGGAAGCCCTTCAGGAAGGACAAGACCAAGCCGTGGAAGTACTTCGTGGCAGCCAACCACCCGGATGTTGTGGAGCTGGCGCTTGACGTGGACCTGCTGCGTCTCTTCATTTCACCTACGGGACGCATTCGTCCTCGTCGGTTCACCGGTCTGACGGCCAAGCAACAGCGCAAGCTGGCACAGGCGATCAAGATCTCTCGTCAGCTCGCATTGCTGCCGTACCTGTCGCGGTACCCGGAGCCTACGCCAGAGCAGTGGAAGGCTATTGACGACGAAATCATCGCAGCAGCTGAGCTCGAGGAAGACAACGATGATGGTGTGGACGACGACGACGACGAGGACTTCGATGAGGACTTCGAATATGATTAGGAATAGAAGAGAGGGGAGTGGCCGACAAGGACTGCCCTCTTTGTGCGCCGCAGTCGTGATCGTCATAAACCGTGAAACAGCAGACGCGAGCATTCGGGTTCTCTCATTTTGCTAGGCTAGGCTCATTGTCCGTGTTCATTTCTGACAGTTCAACACAGTTTACCACGCAATTACTTCGAAGTATCAGAAGCGTGTGTCGGCACCACTGCAAGGATAGAGGTTGAAATGGCACGCGGCTCTGTGCAGAGGCAACCACAACCTTCACGCCATGACAATGTTCCGACGGTTCCTCACGTGTCGAGTTCTTGACACGATCAAGGATGAAGCAGATCAATTATGCCATGGCACGCTGCATGAATGGCAAATAAAAACAAAGCGAATTTGTGGTTAAGTTTTTCATTGCTTTATGGGAAGGCAGGAGCTACACATGCATCACATCGAAATGAACTGAGAGGCAGAGAAAAGAAAGCTAGTCCAAATACAAACCCTGAGGCCTGCCTGAGTTCTTTGTTGCTTTTTCAATTTCCAGTCTCACTTGCCGCACACTAGACGCCGCTTTCTTCTGTAGGAGTATGGTTGCTTTTTCTGCTCTGCATTTCGAACCGAGCAACTTATTCGTCAAGCTCGGCCGCCAGGTCAGCAGCCTTAGTCTTCACCTCCTCGATGCCGCCAACCATGTAGAAGGCAGCCTCCGGAAGGTCGTCGTAGTTACCGGCGATGATGTCCTTGAACGACGAGATCGTGTCCAGAAGCGGCACGAACTTGCCAGCCTTGCCCGTGAACACCTCAGCCACATGCAGCGGCTGCGACATGAACTTCTGCACCTTACGGGCGCGAGCCACGGTGAGCTTGTCGTCTTCCGACAGCTCATCCATACCCAGAATGGCGATAATGTCCTGCAGACCCTTGTAGTCCTGCAGCAGCTTCTGGGTGGCACGGGCCACGTCGTAGTGCTCCTGGCCGATAATGCGGGGGTCAAGCATACGCGACTTGGAGTCGAGAGGGTCCACAGCCGGGTAGATACCCAGCTCGGAAATCTGACGCGACAGCACGGTCGTGGCGTCCAAGTGAGAGAACGTCGTGGCCGGGGCCGGGTCCGTAAGGTCATCAGCCGGCACGTAAATGGCCTGCACCGAGGTAATGGAGCCCTTCTTGGTCGAGGTAATACGCTCCTGCAGAGCACCCAGATCCGTGGCTAGCGTCGGCTGGTAACCCACAGCGGACGGTATACGGCCCAGCAGAGCTGACACCTCCGAACAGGCCTGCGTGAAACGGAAGATGTTGTCCACGAAGAGCAGCACATCCTGGCCCTCCACATCACGGAAGTACTCGGCGACCGTAAGACCGGTCAGACCCACACGGGCACGAGCTCCAGGGGGTTCGTTCATCTGGCCGTATACCAGAGCAGCCTTCGAGCCCGTGGTCGTGCCGTCGTCGTTGATCTTGATCACACCCGACTCGATCATCTCGTAGTACAGGTCGTTACCCTCACGGGTACGCTCGCCCACACCGGCGAACACCGACACACCACCGTGGTTGTTGGCCACGTTGTTAATCAGCTCCATGATCACGACCGTCTTGCCGACACCGGCACCACCGAAGAGACCAATCTTACCGCCCTTGGCGTAAGGGGCCAGCAGGTCCACGACCTTCATGCCCGTCACCAGGATCTCGGCACCTGAACCCTGCTCCGTCAGCAGAGGGGCCGACGTGTGGATGGGGGCGTGACGCTTGGCGTTGATGGGACCGCGCTCGTCGACCGACTCACCGATCACGTTCATGATACGGCCGAGCGTCTCCGGACCCACGGGAACCTAAGGATCATTCAACAATATCGACAGAATCTATAAATAAGTCTGCTCTTTCCAATGTAAATCCTTAATGTAGACCTGTGCATGTTCTAGATTTTGAAACGTACCATGATGGGGTTGCCCGTGTCAACGCACTCCTGGCCACGCACGAGACCGTCCGTGCCCTCCATGGCGATGGTACGGACCGTGTTCTCACCCAGGTGCTGGGCGACCTCGAGCACGATACGCGTGTTGTCCTGGGTCTTGATCTCCAAGGCGTTCAGAATGGGCGGCAGGTTGTCCTTGAACTGGACGTCCACGACGGCACCAATGATCTGCGTGATCTGGCCCACCGAGGCCGTCACCTTCTTGGCGTCCGTCGCCATCGAGCGCACACCGCGCATAGCGGAGAGCCCCACACGAGATAGCATGTTTTAGTGTTTTCCTTCCTTTACCGAGGTTCGAACTGCTCCCGTCTGCGGCCGAAAGCGGAAATGAAGCAACGGGGGGCGCAGAGCCTCCGCAGCCGCAAACTGGAGGAGGGGGCCGATCCGCCCGCGGGGGGAGCCAATGAGGACCACACACGCTGCTTCACTTGAGGTTTGTATAAAGAGGGAGGGGGCGCAAGAAGAGACCGGCAAAAATACGTACCTAACAGGATTTCAGATTGTAGCTTTTAAATAACTCGATTCGGGCAGTGATTGGATAAATGGAGTTTAGAAGACATTGATTAGGAGGATCCTTTATAAGCGACGTTGTACAAGACACGGGTCCGACCCGAGCTCAGCAAGTAGACCCGCTAAATACAACTGACATGTGTGTGCCTTCAACCAACCCCAGACTGCGTGCGGCTGGAAATGACCCGATCGGGGAGTAATGGCCCACCAGTGCGGCAACTCGCAGTCCACGTCAGTATTGCCACAGCAACTCCATGCGCACTGGCAGCAATTGACATCAACTCGTTCAACAATTGTTACAAAAAAAAAAGAGTGCTCAGTCGAATGCAAAAAAGGCAAGATAGAAACATGTAAAACGCGATTCGCGCACAGGACAATGGCGGCAGGCGAGGGCATCCGTCTCCGCGGTCAGCCAGTGCGGCCAACCTGCCTATCTACCTGTGAGCCGGTCTGGTGAGCCGGTCTGGTGAGCCGGCCATTTGCGGATCGGACAAAACCCTCTCGCTCGCTTCAACTCCTCATCGTTTCCGCCGCCCTCCGCAGTTGGGTGTGGCTATATCGCGTTATTTGTGTAGTTGTCATCGATCGGTAGTAGCAGCGACGAGTTTCGTGCACTTCTGTCACATCGGTCCTTGCGCCTGCAAGCGGTGTTCTAAGGCTGCCCACTTTAGCTGGCGCTGTTCCGTCGTCTGCTGCGACCTGGAAGACATGAAGACACGAGGACGCACAAACAAGCATCAGAGCATGTTCGTGGTGAGGCTGGGGGACTTTGTTAAATGAACACTCGCCCGTGCAAGAGCAGGGCTCGTGAGTGCTACATGCACGTATGCTCACCTTCCTTCGCGCTCTTCGAACTGCGCCGAGCACTGATCGAAGAGCTGCGAGTCCATTTCCATGAAGAGCTTGAGCACGTTATACGTCAACGTCTGCACGGTACTGTGCCAGTGGTTCTCGCAGTTGCGGTACAGCGCTCCAAAGATCAGCGGCAGGATCTCGGCCCGCCGCGCGCTCACGAGCCGCACCAGTGCCTCGTTATTCCATAAATATAAGGCGCGCTGAGAGACCTGGAAGTGGCTGCTGCACACGGCCTGCGATATCCGCAGGAACAGCGGCCGCATCACTGCCGCAAACTGCTCCATCTGGATCATCTCGATGATCTCCTCAAGTTCGTTCAGGAACAGAATCTGTCGCAACAGTAAAACATCATACACACCAAAATCTGAATGAGTCGGTGGTGGTCTCAAAATGCGCTGACAAGTAGCCAACAGCGGCAGACGAGACCTCTTTGGCACTTGCAGTCACCGGCCAGAACTTTAACAGCCCCATGATAATCGGTTCCGAGGTCTGGGGGTCCTTTTCCACGAACTGCGTAGTGCAGTAAGCCAGTTGCTGGTGGAACATGGCTAGGTTTCCTGCCTGTTCATCGAGATCGCGCAACAGCAATCAATACGACGAGTTAGCCTCCTCCTCGTACGCTACAAAAGTCGCATATACAATCGATGATTCATTCGCACCGTGTGGAGCGGGATCAGAGCGCGCTCCAGGAAGTTCTGGTGCTCCGGCTTAAGCGGTAGAGCAAAACCGTTGATGATACTACACACACACACGAGCAAACAGGATCAGTTCATGGCCGAACTTAACACAATACTACACAACTCAAAATAAATCACCCAAAAGAGTTGCCACGAATATTTGCATTGCAAACGCACCTTCCTAGGATTTCCAGCAGCTCACCCACGCCCTGCAGCGATTCCGTCTCGTACACGAACGTGTAAAACATGTCGTTGATCGAGCGGCGAATGAACGAACGCAGCGCCATCGACTTGCCGTAGATGCGGTGCAGAATCGTCTGAACAGTAAAAACAAAACACAATTGCACACACAACCAACGCGTATGTCAGCAACAACAATAACCTCCACTTTAAACCAATGTAGCCGCCCCCACACACCTTGAGGTAGTCTCTCTCCCTGGGATCTTCTGAATCGAACAAATTCAGCAACTTGATCATGAACTTTTTGCTGAAATACTCCTTGGCCGTCCTGGAGTCCACCTCCTTCGACAGCACGAAACGCAGCAAGATCTCGTACACCAACTGCATATGCGGCCACGACGGCTCCAGCATCGGCTCGTCGTCCTCTGGCGCAGCTACAGCAACAACATCGTTAACACTGTGTTAGTCCAGCAATAGAGGGGAAGTATAGATGGGGGAGGGGGTATTCTTGCAACAGGTCGGTCAACCTTCCACGTTGCCATTGGCGTTGATCGTCGAGGGGTTGGAGCCGCGCCCCAAGTGGCGGAAGATGTTGGCGCCCACGCACTCGAGCAGGTCGGCCACCACCGAGGGGTCCCAGGCCACTTTCCCCGCCGAAATGTACTCGACGATCTGCAACAGCGCGTTGCGCTTGGCCTCTTTCTCGCGCACCTGCTTGCGCATGTCCGTGAAGTCGTACAACACGCAGCAGAACTTGAGCTTCTGGCGGAACAGACGCATGCGATCGCTCGGGGGCACGTCCTCCAGCGCCGGCAGCTCCCCCAGCTTCATCGCTCCGTTGGACGCCATGACCAAAGCACAGGATCGGCTCGTGCGCGTTCTCCTCCCAGAGCAGACCGGCTTTCGGGCGTTAGATTGGGAGACCTCTGTCGAGGGTGCTTCGAGTCACCTTATATTTTGATTAAAGCGACCTTCGCGCAACAAGAAAACGATGTGGTGCTTATCATACAAAGACCAAGTTGACCGGATGTCGAAGCTCATCGAGATTGGGAGCTGAGCGGCTTGGCAGTGTTGGCAACACTGTTGCAGGTGAAGTTTACCACAAGTTTTGGTGGACGACGCCACGATAAAGTGGCGCTGCTCACCATGGAGCGCGCCACTAAATGCTTGAACGTGTCCAACAGGGTGAAGACGGCAATGCGATCGACGGCAGCACTATCCACCGGAAGTGAAGAGGAGTGCTGTCTCAAGGATATTGTAACTTATCAAGCGAGTGCAGCATTGCATGCCACAGTGCTGTCGTCGCCGTGGTTGCTGTTGTAGTTTCTACATGTAGGCTGCTTGATCAATTGACTGTAATAGGTAGACGTAGGCACATGGTGCCAGCGCCTCTTTTATCGCTATCGAATACCATCGCCACAACGGATCTCTTGTCGCTGGCGTCAGCAGGAGAGTCGACTGAAGCTTCCGCACCATGCAACGCTTCGCGTTTGCGCAGCAACTGATCAACTGGACCTTAGGCGATGAGATGCACCTTCACACTTTCACATCTTGAAACGCGGTCAACTTGTCGAGACCAACAGAAATCGACGTTTGCAGGCAACGTTGACACGCAACGCGTGAGCAGGTGCCCACGATCCGGATGTCACCGAAGCTGCTTCATGCGGCATGCAGCACTGCATATATTTGAATGCAAGCCATGCGCCTGCACCGTTCTCCGTCTGTTGGTCAAGGTTTCAGGTTTCGCTAGGAAAGCCCCAATTGAATGGTGTGCTGCGCTAGAGGAACGTCGCAAAGGCAATTGCGCGCTCGACCGCATGGCAAGCATTAACTGGGCTTGGCCATTGCGCTCTTCACGGAGAAAATGAGAAACACATGCCGCTGAATGCAGCGTAAGTTTCAGTGCCCGTTATCATACGGTATTGTATCGCGATTGCAATGGAGTGCTATTAATAGCCTTGGCCCGACTATCAGTTGGCTGCCTTCAGAAGTCTACACATCTTCTTGGTTTCGGATTGAGCGTCAATCAAATCCTAATCTTGCCCGCTCACTAAAAATTTAACCGAGTAGCTGCTACATTCACTGTTGTTTCAAGCCATGGAGCACGCGGGTCGGACAAGCCTGTTGTCTCCGGCGCTGGACGAGCTGCTGCGCGACGAAGACTACGCCGAGCTGGCACTGGAGCCCTCGGCCGTGGATCGCCTTATGGGCGGCCAGTGCCTCGTGGAGCAGCTCTCGGCGCAGCAGGAGGCCACAAGACGCAAGCGCCGCCGAGCGCCCACCATCGACCAGGACGTGGAGCTGCAGGACCAGAGCGAGCCGGAGCAGGAGCCGCTCTGCTGCCTTAATGACGTGGAGGACAGCGGCGAAGATGATGATGACGGCGGCGCCGATGCGCTCATCGCCGCCTTCGGACCGGAGGAGATGGAGGGCGACCGGGATCAGAATCAGACACAGGACCAGACCGAGCTGTGCAGGAAGAAGCTGCCGCACACGTCGTCAGCCTCTTCAATGCGCGTGTGTCGCTGCCGCAAAGTGAGTCGTGGCTCATCCGTGGACGACGAAGAGGTTACTGCTAGACAGGAGGCGTTTGACCCACACAGTGCGTCCAGAGAGTACCTGGACCTGCACATCCGCTACGCGGTGGTGGTGCGCGTGGTGAGGGTGGAGACAGTGGATGGTCATGCCATGTTTGTGCTGAAGGTGTCCGATGCAGAGACGCAAAAGCGGTGGGAGGTCAAGAAGACGCTCAAGGAGATGAGGCAGTTCTACTCGCACATCCAGCAGATTAGTCTCGTGAACGCACCCGTGAAGAGGGCGCTGTGGGGGACTTTGCGAGGGCTGAGAAGGTTCAGGCTGCCAAAGAAGTTTTTCCACTTCCGAGGCTCGCTGAACACGCAGAGACGAGTGGTCTTCGACTCGTTCTTGAGGCAGACAGCGGCGCTGGTGGCGCCTGCACCGCTGGGACCACGACGGAGGAAGGCGGTGCTGTTGCTGCAGGAGTTTGTGGGCGTGCATCGCCATTGCGACGTGTTTGATCGTGGTGGATGCACGTGCTTTTACTTGAAAAACCAAGTGAACGCGTCGCAGCTGGTGGCGGAAATCTTCGCGGCACCTGGGCATAAGGTCTCGCGTGCTTGTGAGTCTTTCGTATTAGCGCTCACACACATGAGCCTCGACGACAAGCACGTGTTCATGCCGGAGCGCAGGGCTCGAACACTTTTGAATACGGTGTCGCGGAAGATGGGGGGGATCAAAGACAAGATGCTGAAGGACGAGGTGTTGCTGAGTCAGCTTGCAGTGGCACGTTCAGAGCGCTCCGAGCCGGACTACGACGAGTTTCTGGACGAGGTGAAACATGCAGTGTGTGGCTTCGTGCAGAAGCGCGTGTTGGTGCCGCTGGAGGACCATGTGCACGAGGCGTTGAATACGCTCACGGACTGGGACGACGAGAGTGCGCTGAAAGATAAGATCAAGGTGCTTCAAACCAAGCCTCAGTCCTTTTTCGGAGTGCCTCCGCATGTCGTGGCTGGCTCTGGTAGCGATTGGGAAGACGCACGCCGCGAGCTGCGTCGCGTGAACGAGTACGCGCTACCTCTGGACAAGCTGAAGTGTTTGGCGCGTGCTGCGGGGGCCATTTTCCAAACGTGTGGATCGTCCCGTTCGTCATCGTCTGTAGGCACGACGAGCAGCCTCACTTCTGTTGAGGAGCCGGACATGGTGCTACGACCTTCAATGACCACGGATGAGTTCATCTCGGTGCACTTGTTCGTGCTGGTCATGAGCAATATGTCGCAACTGCTGATCACACGAGAGTTTCTGCGGGTGATGTGCGACCCGCAAGACATCACTGGTGAGCTCGGCTACTACCTCACGACGTTCGAAGTGGCAGTGGACCTGCTCATTAATCATGCGGACCCCCAACAACCGATGTTGCTGTGAAGTCTGTGAGCCAAGGAAGTACAAATTGTGGTGCGGCGTGTCTGAAGCATTCGCATGAGTCTTCGTGACTTTACTCGTCGTTGTTGTTGTGCCGTACAAGACTGAGTGTGTTGTATGTAATCTGTAGTAACGTTAGTAGAATATATTAGGAGGAATACCGGAGCCTGCTTCTTTGAGTCTGCAATTTCCGAACGATGCTGTCACGCTGCATTGTCACTTGATAAACTCTTAGCAACAAATTGTCAAATCTTTTTTTCGAAGCTCAAAACATTACAGCAACAATTCAATTGACGTCGAGTATGTATGTTCCCAGCAGCAACACTGGCTGGAAGAATGTCAAAGAAAAGCCCCAGAAACAAACGGGGTCTGGGCTGGTTCACAGCGTTTTGCTATTCAAACTCAAAGTGCTTCTGGCGATGGTAAACACGACGAGGAAGGTACTGTGGCAACTGTGGAATGAATACGGAAAAGCGTCGTACATGTACGTAAGGAGCCACGCTATAATACACGAAATGGGGTACAGGCGGTGATGTTAAACTAGACTACTGTTACGGCAGGACGCTGGTTTCCGCAGGAAGGGTGCAATAAGCGCTCAGTAATGTTAGTCCTTCTACGTTCAGTTAGCATGTTTTTCCATTGAGAGAGTCACGATGCAGGTTTCCAGGCGCGACATCTCGCCCGGTGTGTGAGCCTACGTGTTGTTGGCACTTGTTGGCAATTCGCGTAACGTATGTGACGGTGGTGTTGCTCAACGAACGTCGTCTTTCAGTGTGCTCTTACAGTGCGTAGAACAGCTTCGTCTTTCCTAGCACCAAAACTCTCAACGACGGCAGTGACACACCAGTCTGGTGCACGACTGCAAGCAAGACGAAGAACACGAGAACAACCCCGGAGGATCCTCGGTGGTCGACAGATGCCAATCGCAGCGCACTCGCAAAGTTCAACTGTTTATCCAGAGAGCTCTGGAACATCCAAGACCAGCGGCAATTGATCTCAAACCAAAGAAAAACTTGTACGGATCCGCTCTACAACGAGGAGGGCGTACGAATTCTCTTTTCTTCTGCTGAAGCCAACGCGCAGTGTCTTCTTGCCGCCAAGCAGCAGAGCTTATGGCACACAGCCTGTCCATCTGTCGATGCGACGATGATTGGCTGATACCAGAACCAAATCTCACGCTAACTTAACGTTAAACGCGCATGTCGGACCGGGGCTTCGCCCCTGCAGCCTCCATCGCTCAGACGCGCGAGGGGGCGGAGGTGCAGCAGCTACCGGGCCGTGCGAGTACAAACCCAGAGGCAGAGCCGTCGACGGAAGCTCGATCTCGATGGCCACCAAATGGGACACTCGAAAATAGCCTAGAAAATGGGCAGAATTCCTCTTCATGGGGAGACAAAGAGTTTTTCCTTGATGAATTCGACGCCGAGAAGTTATTCACCATGTTTAATAATGACAGTGGGAATACTAGTCATCATCAAGCGCCAAACGGGATTGGGACGCGGATCATTGTACCACAACGGAGTGGTGGGAAGTCGTTGACATCGGTCGGTAGTGGGAAGCTCGCTGCCTCCAGTGGGAACGAAGGGAGTTTGTCCGTGAGAGTGTCGCTAAGCAAGAAGCGGGCGGTTCCAGTGAACAACCAAGAGGAGGGGGGAGGGAAGTTGACGGGGCAATGGGATCGTGCTGCGTTCATGTGGAGCTCTCGACCAGCTTCGAAGCAAGCAGCAGCTGAGTTGACAGTTCAGATGCGGTGGAGTCAGAAGTTTGCTGCTGGCCGATTGCACTCCTTGATCACGTACGATGCAGAGATCGACGAGGTGGATAACGCGGTTGTTGATGGCTTCAGCTTCTTGGACGACGTGGAAGACGTTCGAGCTGCACCGCGTCTAACAGAGACTGGCAGACCATGCTGCTCACATCATGGATGTACCAAGCAAGTCCAGACTAAAGGCAAGTGTATTGCACATGGCGGAGTTCGAGAATGCACGGAACCTGGTTGCACGGCAGTAGCTCGATGGCGTGGTCGGTGTGCGGACCATGGCGGACGTCGCACGTGCTCGGAGGATACGTGCGAGAAATTCGCCTTAAGTGGTGGCAAATGTCTTGCGCACGGCGGCGGTGGTAATAAGCAGTGCTCATTTCCAAACTGCACCACGAGACCTCAAAGGCGAGGGTTATGTGCTGCTCACGGAGGCTATATCGTGTGTAAAACTGAGGGCTGCGAAAGAAGGGCTGCCAGCAAGGGGCTCTGCACTCACCATAGTGTCGTCGAGAAGTGTAAGACTGATGGCTGCGAGAAGTCTGGGCTGAATCGCGGCTTCTGCTACAAGCATGGTGTTGAGAGCGGCATCATCAAGGTCTCTCGAAAACCTACGTGTAAAGCGGACGGGTGCTTGAAGATTCAGTTACGTCAAGGATACTGCTCCAGGCATGCTAAGGAACGTGGTCTCACCGTAGGCCGCACGTGTAAAACCGAGGGGTGCAACAAGGTGGCACAAGCCGGAGGTTGCTGCGCGACTCATGGAGGTGGAACCCGATGCAAATATCCTGATTGCAACAAGCCTGTTATTACGAAAGGGTTGTGCTCTGCTCACGGTGGCCGCAAGACGTGCAAGACAGAGGGGTGCGAGAAGTGGGGACTCTCAGCTGGAGGTGCCAAAGGATACTGCGTCGAGCACGGTGGTGGCTACCGCTGCAAGCATCCAGGGTGCAGCAAAAGTGTTCAATACAACGGCTTATGCTGCACTCACGGTGGCAAACTCACATGTGAAGCGAAGGGCTGCAAGAAGACAGTGCGGGTGAAAGGTTACTGCGTTACTCATCAGAGTACAAAGTCGATGGAGAACTTAAGTAAGTGACAAAACTAACTGCGACGACGAAAAGCTAACGAGTGTGTAAGATAATGAATCAACTTCGAGCAATATCCTATCCGCATCTCTTCTAATAGCTCTGCATTGCTCTTAGGCTCTAATAATACTAATTACATAGCTCATTCCCTAAAACGGCATTGTCCCTGCTGGGAGCCAATTGCCAGCAAGCCTTGATGGCACCGCTGGTGCACTTTCAGTTATGTTTTCCTTGTCACTTGCCTTTTATTTGTGATTTCGGGAAAATGAATACGGTTGCCTGGATACTGCGTCTAGCACGGCGGTGGTAGACGCTGGATGCAGCAAAAGCGTCCAAGCCAAGGCTCTGTGCTGCTCGGATACCGGTTGGCAAACCTGCAACGTGGAAGGCTGCGATGACAGAGTCAGTTCCCAAGCGGAATTCAGCAACAAGAACGAAATGCAATGCATGAGGACTTTCGTACTTAGTATAAAACCTATACCACCAAAACTAATGGAAAGCTTATGAATGGCGGCCCCATGAGCACGGGCCCGGACGCCTTCACCACGCAGAAGCTCAAGATGTCGGGGATACAAATCTCATCCCAGCAGCTATTGAGCAACGTGCCTAAGAATCAACCCCCCCCCCCCCCCCCCCGAACCAAGAATTAGCGCCGGAAATACGCTCCAACTAACTCCAGAAACCGCGGTTTACAAAATTCTCCTTCCGACGGGGACAACGAGTTTTTCTTGGACGAATTCAACGCGGAAAGTGTTTTCATGCAGTCACGAGGCAGTGAAACCCTCCAACATGTGGACGACGAAGCAGGAAAAACTGCTCAACCAATACCGGACCATTTTGACACAGTGAGAATTGTACCGGATTCGGCTGGTACCAAGTCGTGGACGTCGGATGGTCGGGTAAAGCTCAGTGCTTCAGGTGGAGAGGAAGGAAGGTTGTCAGTGAGAGTTTTCAAGAGTAAGAAGCGTCTGCGGTCGGCTTCATCGGTTGACAGTCCAAAGGAGGAGGCTCCACAGCGATGGGATCTTGCAGAATTCATGAACAGCTCTCGGTCGGCTTCGCAGCAAGGAGCAATCGAGTTGGGTGTTCAGATGGCGTGGGGTCTAAAGTTCACTGCTGGTCGCCCGCACTCCATAATAAGGTGCAATGATCGGACAGAACCAACGTACATGGACATTGCCGACAGTTTGGTAGACGCTGTGGACAACGGAGACAACACGATCAACCCGACGTTTGCCAACAGATTTCTGGCCTCAATAGGCAACATAGGTAACGATGCTGGTCACCCACACTCCATGATACGGTGCAGTGACCAGACCGAGCCGACGTACGTGGATCTTACCGACAGAGTTATAGTGTCGGAAAGCAACGGAGGCGACACGACCGATCCGACGTACGCGGAGCTTGCGAACAGCTTTCTGCGCGCAATGGGCGACAGAGGTATTATGGATCACGTGCGAGCTGCAGTCAGTCTCACTAGTACTGGGAGATCCTTCTGTTCACATCCAGGATGCACCAAACAGGCTCAAGCAAAAGGCATGTGCATTGGACACGGTGGGGTCAGAGAATGCACGTATCCAAGTTGCGCAGCAATATCTCGTTGGCGCGGGCGATGCGCTGCACACGGCGGAAGGCATACATGCTCGGAAGAGGGTTGTGAAAAGCTTGTCAGAAGCCGTGGGAAGTGCGAGGGCACGGCAGCGGTGGAACGAAGTGCTCGTTCCCAGACTGCACCACAAAGGCCCAAAGAAAGGGCCTATGTGCTGCCCACGGTGGCTCTCTTGTGTGCAAAAATGAAGGTTGTGACAAGAAGACTCTCACCAAAGGACTATGTGGTAACCATGGCGGAGGCACGAGGTGTAAGACAGAGGGCTGCGAAAAAATTAGCGGCGTACGCGGGTTTTGCTATAAGCATGCTGTCGAGAACGGTATTCCTATGAAGCCCAAAGGCAAGTGCAAGGTCGAGGGATGCTTGAAATTCAGACTCAATGCAGGGTACTGCACCAGGCACGCGAAGGAGCGTGGTATCGACGTTGGCCGCAAGTGTCGAACTGAGGGGTGCGAGAAATCGGCACAAGCAGGTGGTCACTGCATTAGTCATGGAGGCGGTGCTCGTTGTACATACCCCGACTGTACAAAGTCAGCAATGTCGAAGGGTTTATGCGGTGCTCACGGTGGTCGCATCACGTGTAAAACGAGGGGCTGTGAGAAGTGGGGATTGACAAAGGGAGATATCAAGGGCTATTGCGTCGAGCATGGGGGTGGCAAGCGGTGCAAACATCCTGGATGCAACAAAAGCGTCCAATGCAAGGGCTTATGCTGCACCCACGGAGGTTGGTGCGCGTGCCAAGCTGAAGGCTGCAACAAGAGACTGAAATGGAGAGGGTTTTGTGCTCATTACCGCGATAATAACACAAGTGCGGGCAGTGGAGGTAGAAACCATTGACGAAAACTAAAAGAATAACGAAAAGCGGTACGAAACCCATTCTTACTCGATTTGGTAGTGCTTGATGCGAACATCCAGCGTCAACAGTACTGATTGTGAAACCGAAACTAGAGTTTTTGTAGCCATACGAGGCACACATCTCCATGTTGAGTGTGTTCTTGAACCAATCATGGTCAGTGTCATGCTTTATTCTCCACCATTTGCAGTTGCATGCTTATTAATAGGTACTGTTATCCCAATATTCGTTCATGCTTGACTGTTTCGTTTAGGCTTAAGAAAGTTGTTCTGGATTGCAATGTTGACGCAATAGTCGCCGTTCTGAATTGCATGTTTGACGCTACTGCTTTGCAGAATCGACGTCGAGGATCGAATACTCAATTCATTCATTTGCTTTAAACATGTCGGCGTCTATAGTGCAAAAAACTACTTACGAGGCTGCCAGTGTGTTCAAGCGCGTCAAGTTCTCAGCGATATTTTCGCAAGCGCTGATGACGCAGCTCATGACAATGAAATCCTCCATCGTCACGCGTTTGCTGTGATCGTCCACGTATCCCAGCAAACACTCACCGTAGCTCTGTTTCAGAGCCGTCGCAGCTTCTGTGAGTGTAAATGCCTCAACATTGAGTAGCGCTTCAGGTGCGGAACTTTCGCTGGTTGAGGACATGTCACGGAAGCGATGTCTTCGACTGGTGTTCAGAGAGGCCCCCGTGTCATAAACATCGATAGGTCTGGGTTTTGCTGTCTCGAAGGCTGACATGTCAACGAAGTTGGACGACGACCGGGACCGAAAATCTTCTGGGGGTGGCGGCGAAACAATGGTAACGTGCTTTGGCCTTCCAGGAGTTGAGGGGTCCTCGGATTCGTCTGCCTGCGTTGATTGAATGGAGTTGCGTCGAAGTGTGCTCTTGCGTAGCAAGCGAATGCTATTGGAGTGGGTAAGCTGGGCTCCGTTGGGCCCAGTCACCACGTCTGCTATCGGAACCTGTGGTTGATCATTGTAGATCTCCAGCTCCAGTCGAAAACCTTCGTTTAGCGCTTGCATGAACTCGTTAAACGAAATTTTGCCGTCGTGGTCCTTGTCTACTAGCTGCATGAATTCGTCAACGTATTGCTCCATTCCTTCAATGCCTTGACTACCAGAATACGGCATGAGTTTCTCCAGTAGAAGACTGAGTTCCGAGACTTCAACGACACCGCGCCGGTGCACATCGGCGATACGGAAGGCCTCCTTCATCTGCAAGTAGATCGCGTGGTCTTCGGCAGTCGAGCCTGAAAACTCTACTCCAAACAAGGTCGCCAGTGTGGCAAAAGCTTCTTCGACACCTGCCTCCACTACTGCCAAGCTCTGATCCCACTTGATCTTCGCTACAGCAGGTGATGTGGTAGTCACGTTGGGCAGCGGCGAGGACGGCGACTGAGCTGCAGGTGAAGACGAGCTTTCAACTGCTGCATTGGACTCGTCCACCATTTCTGCGACGACTGCAGAGGTCGGAGAGGGAGGTTCCTGAGCCGCAGTAAATGCTGCAGTACATTCAGCGTCGATCCGACTTTGACTCCAACGTCTTATAAGCTTGTCTTTTCCGCTGCTTCGACGATTCTCGTGCCAGTCCACGAGGTCCACAAGGACATCCAACCTATCGAGAATCTCGCGACATACGCCCATAACTTTCGTGTACTTGGAGGTGGAGAACGGCGGCTTCCATAAGGTTGGCTCCATGGTAGAGCCGTTCACCAGGTTTGCTTGAGTCTTAAGCAGCTCAGGAATAGTGGTCTTCAACTGGTCTTTCAGCGCCTTGATCTCAGTGTTACTCAGCAGCGCGTTTGTTGTCTCGATGTCCTCTTCAGTGAGAGGCCCCGCAGAAATGGGTGTCGGGCGGTTGTACGCGATATGGTGACGAAACACGTCGTGGAAGACTCCGCAGTATTGCGTCAATAACTGCTGGATGTTGCTACGAAGCAGTCCGTGAGAGCTGCGAGGGTAAATCACGACTTCCACGATCATGAGAATGAGAATGCCTAGGGCATTCTGGGTGAGACTTGCGTATGACACCGTCGTTGAGGACGACGTGCTCCGGCAGCTATGGTCGAGCAATACTGACGCAGCCATGAAAGCCGATGTCATGCCTGCCAATGCCATGTAGTGGCCGCAGAACCACACATACATGGACCCAACAGTCCACACAAACAAGACGATGTTGTTCAGCGTATTGTACACGTAGTCATCCGCCACTTTGCACACGAAGAAGCTGAAGATGGATGGCACCACCGTTCCAGCCACCAAACCTCCGACGCGATTCACCGTCTTGCCATAGGTGCCGCCAATGTTATCCTCAGCAATCATTGCGATGGCTGTTGGCGCGGTAGAACTGAAAGCGAAGATGAAAGTCGCGCAGCAAATTCCGATTATGATCGCCAGTGTCGTGCGAAACGCGAAGATGATAAGACGGCGCGGGTAGTTGATAGGCTGCAGCAGACTTCGGCATGTCAGCTTGAGGAAATTCTTGACACGGTAGCGTGACGAGAAGTTTTTCCGATTGAATTTTCCTTCGAACTCCAGCAACGAAATCACAAACACGTGAAACGAGTACACAAACACGTTCAGGGGCATGGTTTTGCCCACGTCATCTGCTGTGTGGACTTCGGCGGAGAGTAAATTTCCGTAGAGCCTCGTGTACTTGCCCATGAGTTGTTCCAGTGCCTGCTCCAGAGTGGCGAATTTTGGTGAAGACATACCTGACCAACATGAAATTAATCATAAAATTTTAGCTTAACAAGAGACAGTCGAAGAAGATAAGCATTTCGAGACTTACTTCGCGACGAATGAACGATCTTGAGCGAGATATCCTCGAGCAGGTCATTCACCTCCACTTGTAGCACGTAGAATCGCGTCTGCATCTTCTTCAGCAGCACAACGTGTGTCCAGTGGCATGTCTCGGCCTCAATAGCAAATTTCATTGCGTGCAAGTCTGCGAGGAGTTTTGCGTACAACTTCACAAGCTGCTTGGCGACAGTCTTGTTGAAGTGGAAGCATGCGCCGAGCCCCACAAGCTCTTCCCACCAGCAGTCATTCAGCAGTGATTCCATAATCGCGAGGCGCTCGTGTGCATTATCGAGCAGCCGATCAAGTCGCAGCTTGAAGAAGTCCATTTTCTTGATATCCTTGGCGCGGAAGCAATACGAATCGACAATCAAGTTCAGAATATCTCGGATATCGTGCGGCGATGCAGCCATGTGCCTCCGCAGCTTCCGCATCGCGCTAAAACAAGTAAACAACGGCGGTAAGTACTCGTAGTCGATAGTTCAAGTAGTGACGCACCCACCCAATTGTCGTTGAACGTACAAGATCGGGTAAGGAAACACCATGGTCGCGAGCGCTATGAAAGTGCCCACGACGCCAACAACGCTGTAGATGGCTAGCTGCTTCAGAAGGTTGTCCGTGCCGTAGTAGCTGTTGCCATCTGAGTTGTCCTTGAGAATTGTCGTGAATATCGGGTTCATAGGGTCGACGAGTGTCAATGCTGCACCAACAAAAACACAAACCATGAAATCACGATTAGGCGGAGTATCGACCAACAACAGCATAAAATGAATGCTGCAATCGTACTGAAATACAGATTCGTGCTCACAGCAAATTTCTTCACGTTCGTTTGCTAAAGTACCACACAACCAACACGTCAGCCCAAGTAGAAAAAAACAAGGAAAAACAACAGGCAATCCATCCACAACGAAGCATTACACTACCGCGTACCATTGGCGACAGCAGCACTACCAATGTAAACAGTGCAAGCAACGGGAGCGTGACGCCCCAGTCTTGCAGACTCACGTAGTACGTGCTGCCGTTGATGTTCTTGGAGACGGTCATTAGGTCACCTTGGGTTATAGGCACACAGGCGAACACCGTAAAGTTGTACAGCAGCGCAATGGCGACGCCCACATCGATCTGCCACACCTGTTCCAACACGCCGCCCACCGTGTTGGCGGCAGCGTAGATGACCATCATGGAGGCGACAGTGAGGCCTCCGAGGTAGTAACTGGCGGGCAGAAACAGCCACTCCCGATCGGTCCCGTGGGTCTGCACCACGCCGGCCAACAGGACGCCGACTGCGATGCGCACCGCCAATTGCAAGCGTTGCTTGAACACTCGCAGCTCTTTCGGGCGCTTGTTCTTCTTCACACGAGCCACTCGTCGACGGAGGTTCTCGGCCGCTTCTGATGACAGGAATGAATTGCTCGACGCTTGTCTCCGCAGACGCAGACGCATGGATTGCATCTGAGGCAGCGGCGACTGCAGATCGACGTAGAAGTCGCTGGTTTCCGTGGCGGACGTCAGTGGCACACCGAACGAGTCGATGTCCAGATCTACGGACAAGTGGTCATTGTTGGTGGACGGACTCGATAGTCCATTATTCCCCGCAGTGTTGGGGTCGTACTGACGAGGTGCCATGCGTTTTGTCTAAAGATAGCGAATATGGTACTCGGTACGGAGAGTGCGAGGGTCACCGTGAGCTTTGAGCTGAGGTAACTGCCAGCGATGGCAGTCGTTGCGTTCGTCGAAAATGTGTGATGGGCTGTCACTTCTGCTTGGTGCCATTAAACCTTTGCTCCCTTATGGAACCGTTTTAAACGGAAATGAAGACACTTTGTTTCAGGGATACAAAATCTAATACCTGAGATACATGGTTGTAAGAAAATATCGAGATGACGGGATGTCAAGGAGAGGTGCATGTCGCAACGCGACGACCACCAAGGCGTCCATCCATCGACGAAAACCTCAAGATGTGTGAGGCCTCAAAGTCAAGAAGAAGAGTTTGATCACGCACTACATGTAGCTGGCTGCTGAGAAAATGGTTGAGCCGGCAACGCTCTGGCTTTTCAATGCACTGGAATGGTCACTGGCGACCAGTCTAGCCAGCAAGCTCACCAGACAACGCGTTGCCGTTCCAACGCGAGACTCATCGGACAAGCACGCCACGCCGCTAGCACCCTTCAACCGAAACCGGATCGGTCTGCGAAGCATGCTCGAACTCATCGTGCAGCTGCACTGTACGGCTATTAGTCAAGCGCAGAGCTCCCTGTATCTGACTGTTTCCTGTGGGTGCCAAGTTGGCACTGCCAAACGTCAGAAGTGTTTGATGTAATACCTCGGCTAGATGCGCGAACCAAGCTCAAACGCGCCGCCGAAACGCTACGGCACATGTAAATACATTATGTACTTATTAATACAGTACTCGAAAATGACGGTGCCCGCTCGTCTCCGTTGTCGTCCTGCCCTGAACAATTAGCGCCCAGTTTTGCCGTTCAAGATTGCTTGATCTAACGTACTGTAAGTCTATGCGCTTTTGCATCAAAATTGATTGCCACCACCACCAAAATGAACTGCGCGTGGCGCGGATACGCGCAAAAGCACTGGCATGTGGTACGGCTGAGGGTTCAAGATGATGCACGGCAGGTAGACTTCGGCGCGTTGTTCCTACACCATGCAATCAACAATCAACGGACAGCAAGGGGCGATGTTGACCATCCGAGTAGACTACCGAAACGCTGTACAGTACCGTAGGCATTCAGCTTGTTCGCCTGCTGTGCGCCCATTAGCGAAATAATGACAGTTGAAGTTGTCATGACTTGCAAGTCATGATAAGCATGACCTAAACTTGATCTACGCCAACGCCGCAGGACACTGACTGCTGGTGCCTTTCGTCGGTCCGACGAAAGGCACCAGGAGGGCAAAATTGTCCAAGGTTGCCATTGGACAATTTGTGACTCACAGAGCGCATAACCCGCCGCATAATCTGATCAAAAAGTAAACGTTGCGGAGCACCTGATTACACGACGAATAAGCTAATTCATATCTAATTCATAGTATTTTATCCTAATTATCGGTAGATGTCGGTAGGTGGCATCATCTGCTTATGCGGAGTATTTTCGCCAGCGGCAGTACTCATTACCCAGTTTTGTTTTGAAAGTTTGAGAACGAATACTGTAACTATTACTACTGGTAATGTACTTGAAGTACACTGAAAAAATGATGGCCCCTCGAAAGCCAATTTTGGGAATGGCTCAGAGCGCCTCGCCTTGGAAGGTGCGTCTCCAACAATACAGTGATGTGTAGTAGCAGTTTGCTTAACTACTTTTTAAAGTACTTCTAGCGGTAAAGTCTCGCGACAGGCGTAGCACCGGCGATTAATCTTCAACGGAGAAGACAGTGAACGATGGAGTAGCAATTGCATTTGACGATCTTCAAACTGGCCCCGCGACAAGTCAAAGATTTTTCTTGCAGCGTAAGGTGATGATCCTCTTGCGTTTGTGAATCTCGTTCTGATTGGTCAAGAATTTAGTTAATAAGTCTCGGGTGAATCTCTCCCGGTGGGAATTGGCCTCCTCGAAATCGATGTATCCTAAAAAAATCGAAGTCTTAAGCGGTTCATAAGTCCAAAGATAACTCCAACCTCTGGAGATGATCTTACAATCGAGGCAGTAAATGCATTGCAATGTCTGGCCTTCTAAAGATTGGCTGTTCCTTCGTTTATCAAGATATGGTTAATCACCTCTGAATAGTGATAGAGACAATCCCTCCAGAGTAATCCCCAGAAGTGTCATACCCTCTAAACAGGAATATGAAAGCGGTTCCCGTTGACCAGCAGTCTACAAGCTCAAGTAAAAATTCTCCCTAACCTCTCAATTATGAAAAGGAATACGAAATCGGCGAATATGCCTATTCTGAGGTGCTTAACCATGGGAAAGTCACAACTGTACAGGGCGTCTGAAGAACTCTTAGCAAAGACATCTGCTGCTTGCGTCCTTGTGCCTAGTTCTCCTCGAAGGGTGCGTTTGCATCACTCGTAGTCTGCTCACTGACCGCCAGCTGCAACCGTTGCGAACTCACTGGCTGACTAGCTACAACCGATAGTACGACTGGTTGTTGTGACGATCCCCAGCAGCACGAATGGTTGCATCGAGTGTGCCAAATATATGGTACACTTCTCAGCTCCACGTAATTGGTACACCCCTCGATAGGAATCCCTTTGACAGGAATAAAAAGTGGGTCCCGACGCTATGCCTACCGAGGGGATTGTCTGTATTTCGGGTCTCGTATCACTCAGCAGTAAGTGGTGGTCGGGTTGGCCATCCTACACGGAGGTTATCACCGTTCAGGATATCACTACATGTACCGAGAGGATCATCTGTACCATTTCTCCTACTGCGTGTACATGTAGACAATTTCGTATCTGTTCGTATGCACCACTCATCATTTCCTCTGTTGGACCTCAGTTTGATCGAAACCCATTCCCGTTAAACTGGGCAAAAATGGGCATTTGCGACGCGAACGGCCTTTTTCTCACGGACTCTCGTCCCAAGAGAAACGCGACAACATCGAGCCAATCAGCGCTTTGGGGAGCTGCGGCTGAAGCAGAACCACACACGATACGAACCATAATCGGAATCTCCATCAAGAGCTCAAGTGGATACAGACCCTCACCTAATACACACATATCAATACCATGAGCGCAATCGAAGCCAACACGGAGCACTCGTCGTGGAAAACGGAGAACCCAAACAAGGCCCGTGATGCCATCACCTGGCACGCCTACACCAGCGGGCTGAAGGCCGGCACTGTCACTGCCGTCTTCGCTGCTGGGGCTGTGCTGTCGGCCAACAAGTACTGGCCGGCCTTCCGGAACCGCCTGAGCGTCAGTGGCAAGACGGCGCTGGTGGTGTCGCCCTTCCTGGGCGCCTTCACGATCGTGGCCGAGAACCGTCTGATGCACGGCGCCCGGAACCCGGAGATGTACCTGGCCACCATTGACGGCTCGTACGTGGCACCAAAGAAGGAGGCGTCGCACCTCAAGTTCTGGCAGAAGAGCGCCAACTTTCTGTACGACCATCCGTACCGTGCTTTGATCACGGTGGGCGCGCCTCTGGTAGGCGGCATCTACGGCTACCAGCACCTGAACAAGGGTATCTCGGCCTCGCAGCAGATTATGCACACGCGTATCTACGGCCAGGCTTCGGTCGTCGTCTTGCTGTTGAGCTCCATGGCGTTCCACGACTACATGGCCAAGCGCGGCAAGTTCACGGTCGAGGACAACGAGGATTAGAGTGGGTAAAGGATATAGATGAGGACAGGACGAGATCTCGACCATGCACGCCCCGATGGCAAAGGCGAGCAGTCTTTCTCCTGGTCTCCTCCACCTGCCACAAGACAAAAATACAGCGATTTTTTATTATACACGGCGGAGTCGCTGTCTTTTGTTACGTCTACACAGGGGTTTCAGGCCATCAGGCCAGGGACGTTTCGTGATATTGCTGGGGCATGCTCAAGTTGGCATCAGTTGAGAGAACGCGAGCTCGTTGACGACGCAAGCTTTCTGGAGCAAGATGACGGCCAAGCCCCTCGTCCGGCCGAGTGATGTGGACGTGCAGTCGCTGGTGATGCCGCTGCCGCAGGGGGTCGAAATGCCCCGCGCAGCATTGAATCGTGCTTCTTCCAAGCCAGGACGGAGACGAGTTAGTAGTGCCGAGAAGGAATCGTCAAGCACGTCCAAGCACTCGGCCAACACCAACACCAACCGGCCAGACGGCTCGCGCATGACTCAGCAACAGCTGCGCATGTGGGAGCCTGTGCTCACGCTCGGGTGGTCCATCGGCATCTGCTTTGCGCTAGCAACGCTGTGCATCGGACTCGGCGTCCTGATTATCTACACGTCCGGAACACTCACGACACTCCGCGTGGTCTACGACGGCGACGCAGACACACAAGCAGCCGACGCTGTTCAGCCCGACGGCAGCATCTCGCAGCTTGCCAATTGCCGCCTGGACTTGGCGAAGGCTGCCAACTCATTCCACGCCGACCACACGTGCTTCGTGCATTTGACGCTCCCGAACGACATCAAGAGTCCCGCGCGCGTATTCTATGAGCTGGACGGGTACTACCAGAACCACCGGCGCTTTGTCTCGTCCATCATTCGCACGCAGTTCACGGATGAATGGCGGCCGGACACGGGCACGTCGATGCTCGAATGCTATCCCTTGAAGACGATCAACTCGCAGCTGTGCTCGGTCAGCGAGTGCGAACCAACCTCGGCCGCCACGCAGCGCGAGCTCTTCCCGTGCGGCATCGTGGCTAACACCTTGTTCAATGACATTTTCTGGCTGCACGAAGGGGTATTGCCGACTGGTAAGAAGCTCTCAAGAACTGACATGACGTCCAAGGGCATCGCACGCACCTACGCGGCACACAACAACAAGAATCCGTCATGGGACGTCTCTTCTGACACGTACCTGCCCGTGTGGCTAAATCCAAACATGAGCCGCATCATCCCGCCGCTGACCGGCTCAACAGCCCCATACATCACTGAGGACTACACCAACAACACCGCGTGGGTGCACGATGCGCTTGACCCGGATTATGGTGTGGGCGTCGGCCTGGAGAACGAGTTCTGGCGCGTGTGGGTTGAAGGAGCCGCCATGCACCCGTTCCGCAAACCCTACGGCCGCATCGAGCGTGATCTCCCAGCTGGCACCACGCTCACGTTCGCCGTGCAGTCTAACTTCTTCGTGCGGTCATTCAACGGCTCCAAGGCTTTGGTGCTGGAGGAGGTGGGCTGGTTTGGCAGCGCCAACTACGTTTTGGGTGGGTTCTTCCTGGGCATCGGCGGCATCTTCTTCGTGGCGGGCGTGTTCTTCACCGGTCGCAAGCTGCACAGCCCTCGCGCGCTGGGAGATGCCTCGGCGTTGGCTTGGAAGAAGAGGCAGTAGAGGCTTTAGACAACTGAGCTCGACGTGGAGATTTTACTTATGAATGCAAAGTGCCTACTCTTCAGTTCTGGTCGTCAACTGACTGCGCCGCTCTCGATGTTGGGTGTTCAATTATGATTGAAGAGAATGTGTCCTTCATGAAGGACAGCCATTGACCGATCACCAGAGACAGCTCCGCGTGATCGAGTCGCTTACGATTTTGTCTCATTTATGTTCATCTGCTGACGTACTTGAAGCTATTCACGTACAGTACAATTCGTCAATTTGCAACAAATTTGCAACAAAACTGATATATATTGGATTGTTTCAATCACATCGTAAGGTTAAATCTATATAACCCTTATAATTTGATTACAACCTTGAGTACTAACTAAAAAAGTCATGACTGTAGCTTATTAGGGGTAGGGACGTTCACCCCAGCGGAATGATCACGCATGAGCCGGCTTTGCTTCAGACCTGCCGGTGGTCTGTCTCCGTCCGACCATCAAAAGCTGCGGCGCAAGTCGGCATTCATTCTCCAAATCCCCACGTCGACACCAAGCCGTATTCCACTCACACCACCACCACCACCCACCATGAGCTCCGTTGATCACAGCGCGTCGTGGAAGTCCGCGAACCCGAACCAGCGTCGCGATGCCATCTCCTGGCACGCGTACACCAGCGGCATGAAGACGGGCGCGACTACTGCCTCCGTCGTGGCCGCCGGCGTGCTCACAGCCAACAAGTACTGGCCAGCCTTCCGCAACCGACTGAACGCGAGTGGCAAGACGGCGCTGGTGGTCATGTCGTTCTTGGCTTCTTTCACGGTGGATGCCGAGAACCGACTTGTGCACGGCGCGCACAACCCGGAGATCTACCTGGCCACCATGGACGGCACCTACGTCCAGGAGAAGAAGAAGGCGTCCAAACTCAATCTCTGGCAGCAAGGTGCCAACTTCCTGTACGACCACCCGTACCGCGCTCTTGCATCCGTCGGCGTGCCGCTCGTTGGTGGCATCTACAGCTACCAGCACCTGAACAAGGGCATCTCGGCCTCGCAGCAAGTCATGCACACGCGTATCTACGGCCAAGCGGCTGTGGTCGTCTTGCTGTTGAGCTCCATGGCGTTCCACGACTACATGGCCAAGCGCGGTAAGTTTGGCGAGGAGGAAGAGGCTCAGGCCTAAGTCGACAACATCGACAGTTAGGTTGAGGCAGAGCAGCACATGACGAGATGAAGAGGACACCCTGAACGCTGAGGATGCTCTTCGTGCCGATAGGTTTCTGGTGCTCTAGCAGTACAATACATTTATATTTTTTGCAGCCTTTGAGCCCCATTCTTGAGAATGATGACGATGATCACACAAGTCAAGAGCTGGCTGCTTCAAGTTTAAGAAGCCGCGAGTGTGTTGAGCCGAGTCAGGTTTGCAGCGATGTCCTCGCATGCACTAATGAGGCAGCTCATAACGATGAAATCCTCCATTGTGACGTGTTGGTCGTCATCATCCAGTGAACGCAGTAGGAGTTCGCCGTAGCTTTGCTTCAGCGTCGCAGCGGCCTCGTTCAAAGAGAAAGACTCGACGTTCAGAAGAGCGACACCAGCACTATCAGTGCGAGTCTGTGACCACCAACGACGGTGTCTGCGGCTGCTAATGGTTTCCGAGCCCAAGTCTCTGCCATCACCACTGCTACCAGACAGATATGAGCCTATACCCGAGGAGGAAGACGGCGGAGTGAAGAACATCGTTGATCTAGGGACAAACACCCTAGCGGCCGATGCAGGGAGCGTCATGACAGCGTCAATGGTAGCGGTGCTCGATTCCAACAGGTCGACGGCCGAGCTGTCATCCGAGATATCCATCGAACAAGGTTCTCGTTTCTGGAGAGGTGGCGCCTTACTCTGGTCTGCGTTACTTGCAATCATCTGCGTCGTGTTCTCATAGATCTCAAGTTCCAGTCTGAAGCCATCGTTCAATGCCTGCATGAACTCGGCAAAAGAGATCTGTCCATCGTGATTCTTGTCGACAAGCCTGATGAACTCGTCCACATACTGTTCCATGTGGACATTGCCCTGGCTTCCAGCGTACGGCATGAGCTTTTCGAGCAATACGACCAGCTCCGAGGCGTCTACAGTTCCGCTGTGGTCTTTGTCTGCAATCCGAAATGCCTCCTTCATCTGCAGGTAAATAGCGTAGTCATCTGCAGTTTTGTACGTGAAATCCTTGCTAAAGAGCGTCACGAGTGCGTCGAAAGACTCTTCCACTACCAACTCGTAGGCATTTTGACTTCGATCCCACCTCGTTTTAGCTACAGCAGGAGTAGCATTCGAAGGAAGGGGTGGCAATGGTGCTTCTGGAATCATATCCTCGGTTGTAGGAGCAATAGCCGTAACATAAACTGTTTCTGGTTGCTGAGCTCGCTCTTCCTCTTGCTGCTTGAATGCAGCTGTGCATTCATCATTGAGATTGCCAGCATTTCTGCGCTTGAGACGGTAGCCTTCATGAGCGCAGTCTCTATTCGACCTCGCTCTCCATTCCACGAGATCTGAGAGCAGTCGAAGTCGATCAAGCAATGTCCAGCACACAGCTAGTACCTGAGTATACTGCTCGTTGGAGAACTTCGCCTTCCACAAGTTGGGCTCAGCAGTAGCATCATGTACTAGCTTCTTTTGCTGCTTCAAAATAGCGGGCAAGGTGATAGAAAGCTCCTTGTGCAATGCCCTCGTCTCCCTTTCATCCAGCTTAACCGTAGTTGGAGTCACGGAGTCTGTCTCAATCACGGTTGGAAGATTACCGACACTCGGTGCTGTGGTGCTGACGCTGGTAATGTGATGGACAAATACACGACGAAAAACTTTGTTGTACGCGCCGAGTAGCTGCTGGATGTTGGAACGCAGAAGGCCACGTGCACTCTGTGGTTGCAGACTCACTTCAACGAGCATCAAGATGATAATTGCCATAGAATTCTCTGTCAGGCTTGAATACGAGATGGTTTTGGTCGTAGTTCGGCAGCTGTGGTCGAGCAAAACCGACGCGGACATGTACGCAGACACCATTCCAGCCATGCGCAAGTCTCCGGACGTGTAACTCGTATACATCGAGCCAATTATCCACACGAAGAGCACTGCGTTGTTGATTGCGTTGTAAAAGACGACGTCGGAGATCTTGCAAGCAAAGAAATGTAGAATGGAAGGCACAACGGTGCCTGCCACAAGCCCAGCCATGCGATTCCTCATATTTCCAAACGTGCCACCAACGTGAAATTGCGCCACCATGGCAATAGCGGTAGGTCCTGTCGCGCTAAACGCGAAGATGAACGTGGAGGCGCAGTAGGCTATTAGCACAGCCAGCGTCGTGCGCACTGCAAACATTGTCATTCGCCGCATGTACATGGTACCTCGATAGATACTGCACCAGACCATTTTGACGAACTTGTAGATGCGGTATCGACAGGAAAAGTTCTTGTGATTGAAGCGATCTTCGAACTCAAACAGCGTGTGAACGAAGGAGTGGAAGGAGTAAATGAACACGTTGATCGACATCGTCTTCCCCACGTCGCCAGGGGTGTGTACCTCAGCTGAGAGCATTGCGCCGTACAGCTTGGTGTATTTCTTCATGAAATGGTTGACAGTTTGTTCCAAGTGAAGAAACTTTGATGTCGGCATATCTGTTGAAGCTTCAAGAACTCTGTGCGTGATCTCTTGTAGCAAATCGTTAGCTTCCGCCTGCATAATGTGGAGATTCTGTTGCATTCTTTTCATCAGAACCACATGCGTCCAGTGGCCATTCTCGGCTTCGATGGCAAATTTCATCGCTCTCAAGTCCTTCAGAAGCCGCGCGTACAGCTTCACGAACTGCTTGGCGACGTTCTTGTTGAACGTAAGACACAACCCCACGCCAACGATCTCTTCCCACCAGCAATCGTCCAGTAGTTCCTCCATCTCGGACAACCGATGCTGCGCTGCTCGAAGCAGTCGGTCCAGTCTTAGCCGAAAGAAATCCATTTTCTTGATGTCTTTCACACGGAAACAGTACGAGTCCATGATCAAGTTCAGGATCTTGCGGATGTCATTCGGGGCATGATCCATGTGGCGCATCAGCTTCTTGGTCGCACTTCGTCATAATAACCAGCAACTCTGGTTAGTTAGAAGTTTGTCTTTGCTAATCATTGCAAGCAATAGGACTTACAAGAGTGGAGTGGGCAGCAACGCTGTCATGAGCGAGATTAGCGTGCCGACAACACCTACGACGCTGTACACCGCGAGATTATTCATGAGACCTCGCGTGGAATAGTCGCTATTGTTGAGGTCTTTCAAACCCGTCCCACCAACTCTCGGATTCATGGGGTTGATGAACTTCAGCACTAGCCAGGAGCAAAAGCAGATAAAAAAATCCACGTTAGACACCAATGCAGCCAATTCTTGGACTTAGCAAACCTGAAACGTACTGAAGAAGGCATTGGACATCACGGCAAACTTCTTAACGTTGTGTTGCTGTAGATGCATTCAAAACAAGTTAGCCTTTGAGTATTCAGATCCTATATTGCCAGGTTTCACTTACAATCGGCAGCAAGAAGATCACAAATGTGAAGGCAAGCATGAAGGGAGACACCAAGCCCCAGTCATGCAGGCTCACGTAATACGGCGCGTCGTTCAGATTCTCCGGCACGGAGATGAGGTTGCCCTGAGTGATCGGAATCCACAAGAACACTCCAAAATTGTACAGCAGCGCAAGACCCACACCCAAGTCGATCTGCCAGATCTGCTGCACCACGCCGCCCACGGTAGGGGCGGACGCGTAAATGACCATGATGGCGGCGTAGGCCAGCCCACCCAAGTAGTAAAATGAAGGAAGAAAGGTTAAGCCTGTAGAAGATGCCGAAGACCCTGTCTGGATAACACCAGCTAGTAACACTCCTGCTGCAGCACGAGCTGCGCATCCGACATGCCGACGGAATACTATACAATTAAATAAAAACATCGCCGGTCAGTCGGGATTTCGCGCTCATGAAATGGTCTACCAGTGACTTCGGATACCTCTTTCTTCCGGTCGACGACCAGTCTTCTTGACTCGAGTTATGGTTTTGCGGCCTCGAGTTTCTTCGTTCGCTATTGGTGACGAATCTGTCGGCTTCGGCTTGCGTAGTCGCAATTGCATGGACTGAGTCGTGGGTGAATCCAAGTCCATGTAGTGCTCGCCCGCGCCAGTAATTCCAGCAGCGATCTCCAAAGCGGACGGACTCCTCGCCCGCGTCTCCATCTTGAGCGGAGTCGGCGGCATCGAGATAAAATAGCAGTGGGGATGTTCGTACAGCTGGTGAGCGGCTACAGTAGCAGGATAGGCGAAACTTTACGGCGTCCATTATTCACCACTCTCTGGGAGAGAAACGACTGCTTCAGAATAGTTTTAGTGATGACGAATTGCCCTGCCTTGAGATAGAACCCCTTTGCTATCGCTTACTTGTATAATACGCGCAGTCCGTCATGAATCCATCGATGCTTGTCACAATAGTGATGCCTATGATGTCGATCGCTCTGAAACGTTGTAAAGATTACCCGATAAAACGCTGGTGAGCTCTTGATTGGTTTTCAATTTTCAATCCCCCTAGACTCTAGGAGGCACCTCTCTCCAAGCTAGAGGGAGGTGCTTGGTTCGAACGTGGCAGAGACTTGTAGGAACAGCGACGTAGTAGTATTGAGCGATTAAAAAAACTAAGCTTAGTGCCTCCAATAAATGCAAAATTACTCGGCGTACATGTCCTCGAGCTCGGCGCCAAAGTGCTTGACGAGGACCGGACGCTTGAGCTTGAACGTCGGCGTGACGAAGCCGTTCTCGGGTGTGAATTGCTTGGCGTGCACGTGGAACTTCTTCACGCGCTCGAACCCAAAGAGTTTGTACTCCGTCGCGAGCCTCTCCTTCTCGCGGACAATGTCGGCCTTCAACTCGGCGCCAGCGGGAGACCCCAGAGTACAAAACTCTTCGAAAGAGGCTTTGAAGCCCTTGTCCTTCGCCCATTTGGCCACCATCTCGGCATCAGGAACGATGATGCCCACCAGGTAGCTCTTGAGCGAGTCGCCGTGGACAAACGCCTGTGCGATGAGAGGACTCTTGATGTAGATGCCCTCGATCTTCTCCGGTGCCACATATTCGCCTTGCGAGAGCTTGAAGATGTTCTTCTTGCGGTCAATAATACGCAGCGTGCCGTCCGGGTTCCAGCACCCGATGTCTCCTGTGTGCAGCCAACCGTCCTCGTCGACCACCTCTCTCGTGAGTTCCGGTTGTTTGTAGTATCCCACAAAGAGGTTGTCGCCCTTCATCAAGATTTCGCCTCGAGAACAGGGCTTATCTCGACTGGTGTAATTCATCTCAAGCACGTCTTGCAGGCAAATTTGTACGTTGCCAAGAGGGATTCCAATGTGGTCGCCCGGCGGAATTTTATCCGTGGAGCAGGAAATCACAGCTCCAGTCTCCGCCAGTCCGTAGCCTTCCAGCATCGTCGCGCCAAACACAATCTGGCAGAACTCCTTCACGTCCTTCGACAGCGGCGCAGAGCCATTCATCATTCGATGCACACGTCCACCCAAAGCTTGCTGGGCCTTACTAAACACCAAAAAATCCCAGAACGCGTGCGTCTTGTAGCCGTCCTTGAGATAAAACTTCTTCGAGGCGTACGCCGTGTCAAACAGCCACTTCTTGATCGCTCCAGCCGCCGTTGCGCCCTGCGTGATCTTGTCATGGATGCGGTTGAGCAACCGAGGCACAGACGGGAACACCGTCGGCTTGAGCTCTCCCAGGTCTTTCTAAGGTGAGGTCACTACAGTCATTTAGTTTGTTTCTAACGACCTAAAAGCTCTCCCAGGTCGTCCATGAGCAACTTCACGTCCCCAGAGTAATACCCAACTGCAGCCCCATTGAAGATGAACGTGGTCTGGATCACACGCTCAAAACAATGCGCCAGAGGCAGATACGACAGATGCGTATCGGTCGGAAGAACCAGAGTGAAGTCCAGTGTGCAGGCCGCCGCAGCCATCATGTTGGCATGAGTGAGCATAGCTCCCTTGGGGTTCCCCGTTGTACCCGACGTATAGCAGATCGTGGCCAAGTCGCTCGGAAGTGGCGGGTCGGCTGGCACGACATTCTTCTTGCCGTATTCGATCAACTGACTCAACGGCATGAGCTTGAGCTTGTGCTGCTTCGCCAGAATCGTCTCCTCTTCGTCGATCTCGTCTTCGAACTGCACTACCGTCTTGACACTGGGACATTCGTGCACGACGGCCATGAGGACCTTGACCTGCTCCTTGCCACAGAAGACGACACGCATCTCCGTGTGGTTCAGGATGAACGGGATGGCAGAAGGCCCCAACGTGTCGTACAGAGGCACCAACGTGTACGCCATGCGACTGGCACCGTGTTCGACGATGGACCATTGGTAGCAGTTCTTGGCGAAGACCCCGACGATGGCACCCCGTTGCAACTTGAGTAAGTGGCTCATGCCCGATGCAGCGGGGCAAGAAGTCGTTGAGTGTCACCCACTCGTAAGCTCCGGGTTTGCCCGTGACGGGGTCGATCTTCCTCCATCCGAAGAGGTTGTTGGTTCCATCAGGGTCGAATTTGCGCCGGAGCTCGGTCAGGTTCTTATACAGTGTCATGTCCGACGTGAAGCCGCTCTTGAGGCGACCCATGCGGATTGCTCCATGTGTAACTGTGGCGGTGCCTTCCAATTCGTACGAAAACTGCTTCATTGAGCGTATTGACACCAGGTGTGCTCGAAGGACGGCGGATTGAAGAATAAACGGGTGGAATCACGCCGGGTGTGGGCTTTAGATCTTGCTGAATCGCCTGGATTGCTAAAGCTGGCGCGATAGACGGGAAAACGCAGTCACAACTCAGACGGGGAACTCGCATGCAATGGTTCTTGATTTACGGTTAGGAACGCTAGTATCTAACGCAACGTGGGGCTCATGGAGGCGTCTTGTCTACTGCGCAATTGCCAATACATGTACTGCAGCGAGAGCGACGGCGAGGACGCTTGTGACGGTGGCAGCAGATGCAGTCGCAGCGTTGGACGACCCGCTGGCGCCGGAGTCGGACGCGGTGCTGTCTTCATCGCCGACGTTAGTGCCGCTGTCGCTGCCCACCAAGGAGCTGCCGGCGATGTCTATGCCCATGGAGGTGCATTTCTCCACGACGGGGTCCACAAGCTCACTCATGAGGTTCAGGTTCTCGTTCAGCGCCAGCGTGCAGTCTTCCGGGTCGATGGCGAGGATCGCGACCATGAGCGCGAGGCATGAGTCGGTCTCGCAGATGGACGTCAGCTGCTCGTCCGACGGCATTCCGTCGAGGTTCCCGAACACGACGCCAGAGTCGCTCACGCACGCGGTCGTGTTGGGGTTCGTGAGCAAAGAGCCCAGCTCCGACTGCTTGCACACACTCACTGCGGCGGCTTGGTGATCAGCTACATGTAGCATGCAGGTGGCGACAACCGCCAATGCGAGAGCGACGACTTTGTTCATGTTCTGAGGGCGTCCGAGGGGGAAGATTGACTAATGACGTTCGAATGGGGCGCTGCTCAATAATGGTGGCTGAACTGTTGCTTGACAGGCAGTTGTTGCCTATGACCTCAACAGTCCCACTGGAGTCAGCAGCGAGTCAGAGCGACTTGCATGGAGATTGAATCGAAGACTTTGTCCAGCAAAGCGCCGGTGGCAAGACATTGTCTTGAAGCCAGCAAACTTTGCGGTGGCAGACCACTGCGTGTGTGATTCACACTGTGATACTCGTCGAGTTCTGATACATGTAGAGGTCGGTGAATGTCATTCTGAGACAGCGCTCGAGCGTCGTTCAATCTGCTTGACTTAGATGGGCATCCTCATTAGACCTCATTAGGCCAAAGTGTGTCCGCACGCTTGCCCACCGCTTATGAGGCCCAATTTCGCAGTGCCGAATGCCTTGGTCTCGGAACTTTGGTAAGTCTCACGTTTGAGTTTCAACGTTGAGTGGCAAGGTCATCCTCAACAGTGATCACTTCGGAAATCAGGAAAACCTTCGTTGAAACTACGCAATCCGTCAGCGCGAGTTACAATGTCATGTCTTCAAGCATCGTTTTCTCTAATTCGCGTCACAACTCTCCATCCGTTTCCTAATTTCCGAAGGCAGAGTGCAACTTGTCCGAGACTAAATTTTATATAATATTATACAGTATAATATATGTATGTATAATGTTATATAATAGTATTTGATTAATACAATGAAAATAGTTTTAATTCATCTCTACTTATTCAAGTTGCGCTAATATCTTACGTTGCTCTCGACGAACTTCGACTTGTTGAGTGGACGGGTCTTCACGCAACGTAAATCTGTCTGTCACTTGATCTATTCAATCCTTCAGAAGTACTTAACTCTAGTCACCACATGTCACAGATTCGATGGTCATTTGTGGAGCTCCAAAAATATACCAATCAAGTCTGGAATCCCCGGTTTCACACACGTAACCCCCCGGTGGAGCCTCGCGCTGATGGTCGGGACTCTGTCCGTGTCTGTCCCATCCAGACGACCTACAAGCCGCTCACGACACGCTACACCAACCGGTTGGATCGCATACGAGTGGCGAACGTTCGCCAGGACGAGACGACGGCCAGCACGCTGGGCCTGAAGCGCCAATAGGCCTTTTACATTCTTCAACTGAACGCAATATGAGAGAATGCTCGCGGAGCAGAGTTGCAACCGCATGACCGTCGCTCTACCTTACGTTGGGGCCGAGTACGGTGCTTCACCACATCGAAATGCGAGCAAACGGCGACACTACTGCACTGCTTGCCCGAGTCTCTGCACTTGAAACGGGCGTGCAGTATGCGAACATTTTAGATGAACAGCAGATGGTGGAGTGAAAACATGGACACTGGAAGGCGTCGTGAAGGTCGAGCTGACCTACCTAAGCCAGAGGATCTGAGCACGATTTGTGTGCCTTTCTGACGGATGTGTGTTTGAACTCCGAGACGCTCCTGTCAAATTGCTGCAGTATACAAGTACTGTATGTAGTTATGATGATGGCCACGCCTTTCAATGGTTTCCTGTCCGACGCCGACTGAATCAGTGGTAAACACCGGACCAATGGTCAGCATGAAGATTGAAGTTCAAATCCTTCAACATGCTCCTCTCGCCAGTCGAATGCCGCTGCTCTCGGGCTTCACCCTCTATCATTTCACTTTTCAATTCGCTCGTTCCAAGCCACATCTCAGTCTCCACCTCCATTCGAATTCCTCTCGCTAGTCATGACGGTGCCGCTCAAGGACTTTACGCTCTTCACGCCCTACCAGCTCTCGAAAAACCTCGAGCTCAAGAACCGCATCGTGCTCTCTCCCCTCACTCGTGCTCGATGTGATCCCGTCTCCCACGAAGCCGGACCCATGCAAGTCGAGTACTACTCGCAGCGTGCTGGAGCTGGACTGGTCATCACGGAAGCTGTGGCCATATCGGTGCAAGGTTTCGGCTGGTACGGAGCTCCGTGCATGTACACGGAGGCCCACCGCGATTCATGGATCCCTGTCGTGGAAGCCGTGCACGCCAAGGGCGCGAAAATTTTCTTGCAGATCTGGCACATTGGTCGTCAAGGTCACCCGAGCTTCAGTGGAAACGTTGTCGGTCCTTCGGCTGTCGGACCAGTGTCTGGTCATACCCGAGACGTGAATGCCGAAAAGGCTCCGTACGAGCTATGTCGTGAGCTCAGGACGGACGAAATCCCAATTATCATCGATGATTTCTGCAAAGCGGCTCGTCTAGCGAAGGAGGCTGGCTTTGATGGTGTCGACATTCATGCCGCCAATGGTTACCTGCCTGACACGTTCCTCCAGTCGTGCACCAATAAGCGAACGGACAAATATGGTGGTTCTATTGAGAACCGTGCTCGCTTCTTGTTGGAGCTCGTCGAGGCTCTCCAGAATGTCTGGCCAGCGGACCGCATCGGCCTGAGACTGTCGCCCAATGGATTTTACGGTGACACTGGTAGCGCCGACAACTTCGAGATGTGCTGCTACGTTGCTAAGAAGCTCAGTAAGTACGGCCTAGCCTACTTGGCCACACTGGATGGCTTTGGCTTCGGATTCCAAGACAAGGGGCGTCTCACTAAACCGTTCGATGTCAAGAAGGACTTCGAGGGCACCGTCGTTGCTGCGAACAGCTACACTCGTGACACTGCGGAAGGTATGTTGCGCAGTGGTGCGGCTGACCTCGTCAGCTTTGGACGCCCGTACATCTCGAATCCTGACCTGGCCGAGCGTTTTTACAATGATTGGCCGCTCAACGAACCCGCCGGCTGCAATACTTGGTTTGGCACGCGTATGCCTGGCCCACACGGCTACATCGACTTTCCGGTCTACAAGCCTGACATCAACTAATTCTGTAGGCTACTTCAGCTTGAAAGCGATGAGGCAAACATCTTGCGGACAGTGAACGAGTTCGCAAATTTCATAAAAATCCATCTTGAAAATATATATAGTTTCTTTCAATCCGCTATGAAAGGTTTGGCGTGGACATTCGTGAGTGAATACCGGCAAATCGAGCTGTACCATATAAATAGCGAAGCTTTAACTTGGTTCTGAAGAACGAACATTTCATACCACACGACGCCTTCACCACGTTTGATAGTGCCCTTTACGTTTTTGCCTTCTTGATCATGTCTGATCTTCCGGAGCTTTCAAGGTCATTGGAGCCACCGTCATCTCGTCGACTCCTGTCGTGTGGGAGCATCAGTCAAATATCTCCACGACATGGGAGTCTGTTCAAGCCTGAGATACCACCTCATTTGCTCAAGTTACTACAGAAAACAGCTGAAGAACAGCAGCGCGTCGCAGCAGCTAAAACTATTCTGATGGATGAAACAGCCCTGCGAAATGAACAGAGCTTGGACCTTGTCTACGGCTGGATGCTGCAGAATTGTAAGCAGTACAGCAACAACATCTTCGGTGCAGCACCGGAATACATTCGTCGCGAAATCTGCCGGCAAATGCGACTCATTAAAGTGAAAAGTGGAGGTCTTGTTATCCGTCAGGGCGATACGGGCGACCGTTGCTATATCGTCGTGGACGGACTCGTGGATGTGTATGTCAAGATGGAAAAACCGGGAGATGTTGTGGTATCTCCAGCTTCACCCCCCCCCATGCTGTCAACGATGAAGCAGCGTCGCATGTCTCGCCGTATGAGCTCAGAGGTCAATGCGGCACCCGTCGACTTTGGAGCCATGGTGGCTAACCTTGGGCCAGGAGCTATGTTCGGCGAAATAGTGCTACTGAACCCCTCCGCCAGGCGTAATGCTACCATCAAGGCTTCGCAGTTCACGGTAAGCTGCGACCTCATTTGCCTTGAGCGTGCTGATTACATTCGTCTCGTTCGCACGGCATCAATGGAAGCATCACACTATAACAACGCTGAGGTGCTCGACCGAATGTTTCTCTTCAGAGACTGGGTGAAGCATGGTAAGTCAACATTACTTTAATTGAACTGCCATTCGATCACTAATCTCTGCTGCACCTGATGCAATAGAGAAAATGCGCCTCGTCAGTGCAATGAGATCCCGCCACTTTACGAGCAATGTAATGTTCCTACGGAATACCCCCACTCGCGTTAAAAGGATTGAGGACATAGACTAATTTCTTATTGTGTATTGATCACTTCAGGATTATCTTTACCGAGCTGGAACTGATGCTAAGTGGATGTATATCGTGACTGCGGGTGAAGTCATGGAGCGTATCAATTGGACCCTTGAAGCAGCAGGAAATGACGCTGCAATGCGACGGCTGCTCCTCTCGCAGCCATCGTCACGAAAGAACCCTGAGAAAATTGTAAACGTCGAGCTTACACTGATCGGTCCAGGAGATATCGCTGGCGAGTTACCTTTTGTAACTTCCAAGCGCGGAGCGGCCTTCGATATTAAAGCCGTGACGGACGTGCAAGCACTAGCAATCGATCGACGGTACTACGAGACCGTGATGCTCACCGCTACACGAGACAATAAGCCTGAAGTCCACACTACCGTGAAAAAGTTGCGAAAATTCAGCCAAGACCGCGAAGATTGGCGTCAACAACGAATGGAGTGTGGTATTTCTTATCCTAGCGCGCACGTCAACATGTAAGTTTTATCGATGCGCCAACTGCTTAGCAAGTATTGTACATGTACTAAAGGATTGTCAATTTCGTATCCATCCAGTACATGTCATCTAATGCGTATGTCAAATATCCCGTGCCCAAGATGTGGCCAACGAGGTCACTTGGCTGCGGACGCCTCCAAGTGTGAAAATGCCCCGCCTCGTCAACCCCCAGCAAGTAGCAGCAATGGAAGTACTGGGGCGAAGCGTGCGCCATCGGTTTCTCTACTTCCACGTAAAGCATCAACAGCGAGACCAACACCATTGCGAAGTCACAGGTGCTAAGTGATAGCATCCCAGGATTGTGTTTTTCTTTGGCTTACATTTTTTGCATTCTATTCATTGTAGACGGGAAGACAACCATCAGCCTAACACTGCACGCCCGGACACTGCCCTTCGCGATCTCTTCAACGATTCATATCTCCCATCTGCTAAAGAACAGCTGAAACACTGTCGAGAGCGACGAATACGATCCTAGGGACTCAGCCTCCTGGTCACCACTAGCGCTCTGGGCGCCCGCTACGCGGACGCTTGGACATGGTTGGTCACAGTAGCGTAGGCTGGCCCACCTCCGGTGTGCTGATTTTCTTTGGTATTGAATATTATTTATTTACCCACTCACTTATTAAATTTTTAAGTGATTCACTCGTTGAATAGTTATTGTAGGATAAGAGTATTTGGTACGGAAGCCGAAAGTGAATGTACTACACAGTGGTGTTTCGTGAACAGCGCTTCGCTCGTGAAATCTCGTGCCCGAAACTGAGAGCGGTTGGTCATACCTTGTAATTCTGAAAAAGAAACCGTTGTAACTTGTTATATTCGCTGTCGAGCGCGATTCAAATCAAAAAGCGTGCCAACGTCTTCGGT